>JAYMTA010002664.1:0-15942 GCA_036897625.1 Pelargonium cotyledonis | reverse complement strand
CCTCGAGCATTCTTTGCTCTTTATTCCTTCGGCATTTTGGTATACTTGCCAAACACGTGCCAGCCAACCCGCTCCGCCCGCTACTTATTTGATATAAATAGTTTTTTTTAGTAACCTAACCCTAATCTCGTAGTGCCTCCTTCCTGATCCTCTTTTCTCTTTCTTTCCTAAAACTCAACGGACTCACCTCTCTCTCCTATCGTACCTGTCGTTTGATTTCTTCTTGGAAACTTGAAGACATTAACGATTTTGTCTTCGATTTCTCAAAATTTGATTGTTCATAGATTAGAATCCCAACAGATTAGCCTAAATCTTCTTCTCTCTCTCTTCTCAATTTCAACTTTCAAAATGGAAATCAAATGTTCCTCATTTAATTGTCCTGATTTTTTGAGTTCTTTCGTCACTATAAATAGGTTTAGGGTTTGTTCTTCAGTAGACCATCCTTCTCATTCTCAATCTCACCCTTATGAATCTCAATTTGTGTTCTGCTCTTCAAATTTTGTGATTTTTTGTTGTTTGTTTTCTGGTTGTGTGGAGTTCATATGGATCAGAATGACATGCAAGATGAAAGAATGGAAGTGAGGAATGGTCTCGATCAGTCGGATGAGGTATGGTTTACTCTTTTAAGTTTCTACATGTCTTAGATTTTTGATTGCATGTGAAATTTGGGCTTAGATTTTTAATTACATGTGAAATTTGTATTCAATTAGGGTTTCTGATTTTGTCAAATTGAGGATTTAATTTAGGGTTTATGTTATTGTGAAATTGGGGATTTTTGTTAAATTGAGGATTTCTGTTAAATTGGGGGTTTTTGTTAAATTGGGGTTTATGCAACGTTGGCTGATTTGACCTTCCTTGCATTGACGTGATGAATAGAATGTACTCGTCCTAATTCAGTCCTCGAATGAGATATCTTTCTGAACGATATGGTCAGGGGAATAGCCAACGCCAAGATTCTCTTCTTAACGGATAGCACTTTACGGGTAAGCTTCTTTGATTAAATTGGCTTTATGTTACATTTCCATATTGTTTCTAAAATCTTTATAAAGATGTTATATCTAAAAGTTTTGTTTTTTGTTTGCATGAAGTTTTTCTCCTCCCCTGATGCTCATGATTTGCCAATCTTCCACAATTTGACCGAGTTGCAGCTGGGCGGTAGCGAATATTGTGGACTGCTATTGTCTAAATTGCTTCACAACTCACCAAATTTGAAAGTTCTTGTTATCAATAAGGTGAGGCTCGAATCTGAGAGCTCAAGGGGGCCAAACGTCTTATACCACTTACTCAATGGTTTTTGGTACTTGCACTCTGTTCTGTTAATAACATGATATGTGACTACAGACATTCAAGTTCTTATTTTGCAGGGACGGAGCACTAGTCTAGATCACTTCAAGTGGAAGGACCCCTTTAGCGTGCCAGAATGCTTGTACCTACTGCACGGAAAAGTTCAAGATGAGTTCTTAACGATTGATTCCAAATTAGAACTTGAAGAGGTAAAAATAAGTCAGCAGAATTTGACTTACTTGAGAAGTATGGCAAGGTATTCAAAAGAAATTGTTTTGCAGACAACAACTCGTTACAGTTCAGAGCCTGAAGAGCTAAAAATTAGCGAGCAACTATTGACATACTTGAAGAGACGCAAGTCAAAGAAATAGTCGGGGTTTTAGTTTCCTTTCCTTATTCATGTATGGCCCATATGGTTGTTGAGCATGTTAATTAAGAGTTATGTTTTTGCTATACAACGTTGATAGGGAGAGTGTTGTCGTTCTTATGTTTCTTTTGAGCTTGAAAGATAATTAGTATGATATTTTATATGTTTGGAATAGCTTAAAGTTGCTAATCTCGTGTTGATCGCACTAATAAGACAAACAAAAATGCCTCTTTCGGTGCTTTCTACAATTAACTAATCTTATCCTCAATGTTTATTTTCTTCAACTTTTTAAAGGTTCGAACATAGGATAATGAAAATGTTAATGGAAAACAAGAGTTGTCTTCTCTAACAATGACTCATCGCCCATCATGACAACAAGCGTTTGATAGTAACAAATTAATTATTCTCTACAAGATGGTGAGGGCAAACATAGTCGAATATCAAACCTTTCTCGTCATCAACGAAGGCATTGAAATTATGAAGTTTTTCTTGAGACGTGAAAAAGAAGAGTCGTCATGATAATCAATTACCTTGTTAAAAAAACACATATTCCAATCAACTAATTGAACATTTTCTTCATCTTTCTCAGTACTAAACTTTCATCTTCGATCTTTGCACAACAAAATCTCTTGATGTGCTCGAACCGATTGCATCTCTAACACTTATCTTCCCGATATACTCTTTTTGATAAATTGAATCTTTTTCTTGTCCGCCATCTGCCTAGCAAAGAATTATTGGTTGGACAGTTAACTTAATTTTCAGATCTATGATGCTGGGCTGATTCGCCCTTCCTTCCATTGACGTGATGAACAAAATGTGCTCGATATCTTTTTGAACGAGGTTCCTTAATCGATTCATCTAGTTCTGAAATTTCTTCGCGCACAATTCTTTTACTTCAAGAAAAAAATTGCAAAACTGACATATTACTTGGGTGTTTACAGCAATACCTGGTAATACGGGTCGCGGGCCTAATACAATCTGTAACCAAAAACTCCCACTTTCTTATTTAGCAACTTTTTATCAGCCTCTATTTGTTTTATTGAGTTACGAGACACGTTGGAGTTAACATAAAATATATAACTCGATAAAAACACTTGCACTTTTTTACCCGGCCCACATTACTAGGTATTGTTAATTTGCGGGTTGCGGGTATTTCTCGTGTGAAGACCATAACGAAACCACACAAAAACTTGGGAGACTCTAAAAGCCAGCAGCGCCGGCACTGCAATCTAATTCGTTGGGAGGAGGCTGCGAGCTCATCTCTCTGTATCACCTAATTTTGTGGTTCTTGGCTTAATATCGCTGTTCTCTATGGCTCGATCCAGGTGATATAAAAATATACATATATGATTGGTTTTTACTTTTTAGGGCTCCTATTTTTGAAATATGTATATTTATTGTTTGATACACAAACTATTATCATATCATTAATGACTCAGATTCAGTCAAAACAATGTGAGGATGACACGTAGTTATATTTTTATTAGATAAATGATAAAAAAATCACGACGAAAGAAATATGAAAACCAATGAGTATACATAGTTATTGCTTAGTACTCGTATTCGCCTCAATTTTCCTTGTATCTTGGTTGAGTCTCAACCAATAAACTAGCAAAATTCGCTACTCTGATAGCACTTTTCCTTTCTATAAGTCGAGAACATACATTCTAGAACGTGTAACGGCAACATTGTGACTAGTTGTTTGTTTGGGCTAGAATCGGTTTAATTTCCCATTCAATGCTCAGCAGAATTCATGTCAAGAAGTGTTTTTGTTATTTTTCCTAACCTTTCGAACCCCATTTTGAACTACAGTGAGCACAAGAGAATGAAGAAATTGAAAAGAAAAGTGGATAGGATCAGCCATTTACCTGATGAAGTTCTTGGTCACATACTATCTCAAGACCCACAAACTGTCCTTTTTGGATCACCAATACCATGGCATTTGTTTTCCCACAATCCTCTTCTATACCAATAGTGGTGCCACTATTGGTATAGGAGAAAAATCACAGTTGCTAAAGCAATCTCTGTCGGATACCTTAACAAGATATTACCCGCTTACCGGGCAAATCAGATTGGACAAGCGCTCCATAGATTGTGACGACCAAGGAGCTTACTAAGCAGAAACCGAGGCTTCTAATTGCGAGCCATTGACTGATTTTCTCACCAAGCCTAACCTCCCAATCGCGTATCTGAACAAGTTCATTCTAGACGAGCCTGCACCTTGGGCTGATAATATTGAAGACACGGGAGGGCGCGTTCTCAGGATTCAAGTAACTTTCTTACCTTGCGGGGGAATTGTTATAGGAACGCTTGTTTCTCATTCTGTCACCGACGGAGCAGGCTTCAGTGCTTTTCTTAAAGACTGGGCAACTACGGCGACAATCATCAGGACAAGCAGTTTTAGGCACTCAGATCTCCTCATAAGTCTCAGGTTGGAGTCACGTCATGGTGCTGGTATCGCCGATCAAAAAGCAGCAGAAGCAGGATGTCCAATAGTTGATGCCTCGTCTTTGTTTCCCCCTAACGAGGACCATCCTACCTCGAGTGGCGTGATCGTGACACCCATTTTAAGGCAAGAGCTTCTACGTCGGTTGTGCCTAACCCTACTCGGGTGGAGGTCGTCTCAGCGTTGATATGGAACTGTCTCATCCGTCTAAAACTACCCGATTCGAAACAAGAAAATGAGATTCCTCGAGTAGCCATTAAACACGCGGTGAATATACGCCTAAAGACGGAGCCACCATTTCCTCAACATTCGGTAGGAAACTTGTTTCTGTTGACTGTGGCGGCCCCGCCAGAGCTGAAGGAGGATACAAGGCTTGGTGTTCGAAGTGAGGAAGTCATTCAAGAAGCTCAGCAGCGACGTGGTGAAGAAGTTTCAAGGTGGCGGAGGATTTTCCGAGTTGTCCGAGTATTACAAACAAGTTTCTACGGATGGTGAAGCCATGGATAGTGTTATTTCTAGCAGTTGGTATAACTTTGGGATATATTAACCCGATTTCGGGTGGGGAAAACCGGCTTGGGCCGGTGTTGCAGGGTTAGGCAAGGATCATTTTGTGCTTCGGGATTTTATTATTCTTATGGATACCAGATGTGGAAACGGAGTAGAAGCTTGGGTGAACATAGATGAAGAGGACATGGTTATGCAAGAAAATGACCATGAGCTTCTTGCATTTGCTTCCAAAGATCATTGTCCTCTTCAAATTTAACATTCATCAATATGACAAGTAATGGGGTGGGGAATCGATTTTTCTAATAATGTTAGGTAAGTTAACACTCTACGTACACGAACTAATTTTAAACAAGAGGTTGAGAAAAATATTTAAATTCTGTAATTTTGATTGATTCTTAGAGTGTAGGAGGAATGGATTAAATATGTTTGAACTAATTTTTCCTTATTTCCCTTAAGATTTTGGTAGAAACGAAATAAAGAATCTAGGAATTCTTCTTCTTCTACCGTAGGTTTGCACCTGATTTTTAGAGCGGCGGTGGTCTCTTGGGTTGACGGATAAGTAAATGCACTCTCTTGTTCAGATAACAGGCTCTTACTTGATAACAAGTTAATGTGTTATTGGATTTGTGGATCAACTGATAGATTTGCGGTGAGCTTTTTTTGATTGGTGTGTGCACAAGGCAATTGAAGGTTTGCAACAATTGTAGAAAATGAGAAGATAGCTCGCAAGGTGATGATTCGATTGGAGCCCTTAGATAATCAATTCCTTCGAGTTAGAGTTGTTAAATAAGATGGTAAATCTGGTGGTGGCGAGAGGTGGTCAGCAACGACTTTCATGTGGTCATCTCTTAAGCTTCATGTGCAAACGTTCTCAATTGTTTGCACTTTTGATCAAGGGGATGGGGAAGATTCTAGCTAGTATCTTTGACTTGCTTATTTAGGTTTATGATTATGAGAAGGATTTCAGTGTATTCGTCTTGATTTTTTAAAATGTTATAATCATTGTTATTCAATCTAGTAGTGTCGAGTTTTTGTTTACTGGTTGGTTTGCTAACCGAGTATTCCACAAGTTAGTTAGATTTCGGCGTCTTTGTCAAACTTGACTAGGTGTATTAGCTCAAGCCCCTAATTTTATATTGTATTTGTTACCGTCTGATGTGAATTAATAAATTATTAGATTTTGCAATAAAAGAATACAAATGTGTCCTTATTTTTTCTCAAAATAGAAATAAAGGGACTCATTTTTGAATATAATGAGTATTACTCCCTCCGTCTTAAAATGAGTGTACTCCTTTCTATTTTGAAAAAAATTAAGGAGAAGTTAGTTAGTGTGGTATGTTTACTATTTTATCCTCATGATCATGTGTTGAGAGATCCTAACTAACTTTTTATAAGGTTATTATTGACAATTCATGTATAACTTACTTATTAGAAAAAGAAACAAGACACTTATTTTAGGACAAAAATGCAAGAGAAACAGGACACTCATTTTAGGACGGAAGGAGTAATGTATAATGAATCATATTTTGATAACCCACACTTTATCTAATTAGAGTATAATTCATTGGAGATGCCCCCAAATGAAAGTGAAACCACACATGGCAGATTGGGCCATTTCATAATAGTCAAGTGGCTGCTGGCTACTTGTTACTACTTTGACTTAAGAACTTGCTATCATGATCTAGTTCAGTTCACCTAACACATTATGGCTTGTGTTGACTTTCCCATATATTGCTAATTGTTATGATAAATTATTAAATACATTGTCATTTTCAAATCATTAAATTTTAGAGGTACTTTGGCTTCATTGCAGCAGTATCTACTGGATCTAGAAGGCTCTGTTTTAATTCAAGCCCAGGTAATTGTCAGGAATACTATCATAGACTACTTGTTCTGTTTTAGCTTCTTGAGTGATTCATAACAGAAATTTCATAGAATGTTAAGAGTTGTCATAATTTAATGATAGTATTTTGTTTTACAAGCAATTTAATCATCCAAATTGACTGTTGTTAAACTTTGTCCAGTTTATACCCAATTTCTTCAACAATCTATATGTTTTTACCTTGTTTCCCAGCATATTTTAGGGATGGTTCTTGTCTTCTTTACCTTGAAAGATTTGCCAAAATTTCAGTTATGGAACTTTTCTTCAATACTGTTTTTCATTGATTTCCTCACATCCAGCAAATTCTACCAGGCCAATATGGAGAATTTGGGGAAAATTGTTAACTGGGTCGGCTTTTCGACCAGCATTGATGAAAAGATGCAGACTCTCAAGAGAAAATGTGACACTTTGTGCTGCCGAGAAGGCGACATAGTTACTCAACTCGAACGAGCAGAGTCATTCTCTACGAAGAAACGAAGAAAAGAAGTTGAAGATTGGTTAGGGAATGTGGAGAGGGCAAGAAACCGAGTTCAGAACTTAGAATTACGAGTGAGCGAAAGAGGATCACTGGGAGGCAAGAAGCTAGCAGACTGTGTAGAAGGCCTTACCAAGGAAGTAGCAGAGCTTATGGAGCAAGGACAGTTTTGCCAAGGGCTTACACTTCATGCGCGCGACGAAATGGCATTGCTTGCCCCAAAGTTGGTTGGCCTAGCATTTGAAAGTAACTTGGAGATCATTTGGGAACATTTGAGGAATGATGAGGTCTTAATGATTGGGGTTTGGGGGATGGGAGGTGTTGGCAAGACGACCCTTGTAGCACATGTTCATAATCGAATTCAGCAATCCTCGGACACATTTGATCATGTTTACTGGATCACTGTCTCGCAAAACTCTAGCATCTACAAGCTGCAAGAAGACATTGCTAAAGCAATTGATCTAGATATTTCAGCTGAGGACGACGAGAGGAAAAGGGCTGCAAGATTGTCAAGGGGATTGCTGAGAGTAACGAGATCAGTACTCGTTTTGGATGACGTGTGGAACGATGTTTGTTTGGAGAGGGTGGGAATTGCTACTGCTGTGAACGGGTGTAAGTTACTTATAACTACCCGATCATTGGATGTTTGCCGGAGATTAGGCTGTGAAGAGACGATTTGGATTCAGCCTCTTTCGAAAGAAGAAGCTTGGAACTTATTTGAGAAGGCTCTCAGGTATCCAAAGATGACTCTTTCTGTTGAAGTATTGGAGGTTGCAAAGAGTGTTGCACAAGAATATGTGGGTTTGCCACTCGGGATAATTACATTGGCAAGTTGCATGAGAGAAGTGATCGACGTTCGTGAATGGAGGGACGTGTTACAAGGATTGAAAGAATCCGAAGATGTGCTGATGGAGACAGAGATGGAGGAAAAGGTATTCAAAGTGTTGAAATTCAGCTACAACCGCTTGAATGATCCGATAGCGCAAAAATGCTTCCTATATTGCGCGTTGTATCCTAAAGACAATGAAATCGAAAGGGAAGAACTAATACAATATCTTATCGACGAGAGACTGATTGGGAAAATGAGAAATAGGCAGGCACAGTTTGATAGAGGTCATGCCATATTGAATAAACTCGTCAACTCGTGCTTATTAGAAGTTGTTGAGTATCGTTTTGAGGGTGATCCAAAAGGCGTGAAGATGCACGATTTAGTAAGAGACATGGCAATCAAGATAACGGATCCTCATTTCATGGTGAAGGCCGGGATGCATATGGAAGAGATACAAGAAGAGCACAAATGGTCGGAAGATGTAGAGAGAGTTTCTTTAACGAAGAACGATATAAAAGAGATAGCAACGGGTTCATCACCAAACTGTCCTAAGTTGTTAACATTGTTCTTGTCGGATAACGCTTCCTTAAAGAGAATAGAGAGCTCATTCTTCGAGCACATGTTTGCTCTCCAGGTTCTAAACTTATCCGAATGTGCACAGATTGAAGAATTGCCGAATTCAGTATCAAACTTGACGAGTCTCGCTGCATTGTTGCTCAGTGGTTGCTCGTCGTTGCAACGTATGCCATCATTAGGAGAAATGAAGTTTTTGAACCGTTTGGATCTTAAAAACAGTGGCATAAGGGAAGTTCCTCACGGACTGGAGATGTTGGTGAATCTCGCGTATTTGGATCTCAGCGAAACAAAGAATTTGGATACATTTCCTAGTGGAATATTACCCAAACTGTCGAAATTGGAGCATCTCAAGTTTGGTCTTCGGGGAGTGAAAGAAAAAGGCGAAGAGCTTAGGAGGTTGGAGAAACTGAGTACTTTTCAAGGCCGTGTAGTATTTGATGACAATGTGAATGGTTTTAAGGAATATGTCGTGTCCAGGAGGCGTTACGTGCAACCCAAGCATTTCAGCTACTTGTTCGTGTTAGACGATGGAGATAAGTACGTAGAAGAAACATGCAACCGAGAAGACAATCTTTATAAGCTGAGAATAGATAACTGGTGTATCAGAAAAAGAACAGAAGGAGATACCAATGTTGAGACTCTTGAAGCATTCCTAAAAGACGTTCCATTTCTAGAGATCGACAACTGCAAAGACTTTCGAAGCTTAAGTGATGTAATGTGGTTGAACGATGCAACCCGAAACCTGAAAAAATGCTCTATTCAGAGCTGCGAAGGGATAGAGTGTGTGGGTTCGGTTTCCAACCTGTTTCATTCTTCGCCTCTTCTTTTGCGAACTCTTGAGATGCTAAGCCTCCGAGATCTCCAGAACTTGCGTGTATTGCTCGAGGGAGAGAAACAGACACTACCCGAGGTTTCTATAAGGAGTAGTGTCTTTTCTTGCCTTAAAAGTTTCACAATCATATATTGTAACAATATCAAGAAGCTCTTCCAGCCCGGGTTTCTTCCCTACCTCCGGAACCTGGAAGTGATTCATGTTCGCAAATGTCGGGGACTGGAAGAGATCATCAGCAGCCGAAGCAGCGACGATTCTTGTTCCAGTGTTGAATATACTCTTCCGAGGTTAAAGATTTTGTCTCTAAATCTCCTTCCAAAGCTGAAGGGCGTTTGCGAAGAGACATTGGCTTGTGATGCTCGTATATCCCGACCTCTTCCATCTCTCCGATCAATCCATGTCGATGGAAGCAATCGAGAGGAATTATTGAAATCTATGGAGTACGATCATCATCAATGCAAGATCGATTAAACGCATTAGCACAGTATCAGCATCAGAAGTTTTAGCAATACTCATTTTTTTGTTGTGAAGGAAAGTTATGCCAGTAGCACAGAAGACAATAACATTCTCTTTATGTTGCAAGCATTTCCATATTTGGTACCTAATGGATTAAAATATATATATATATAATGAGAATTAGAATCAAGAACGGAATGTGAAAACGATTTTTACGACCAAAACGTCGTAGTCCAAACATGATCAACGGGGACAAAATGATGCAATGCTACAACTAAAGATTACTAATAAGATGAAGCAACAGCTTCTCCAATAGCCAAAACATCAAAAGGATATTCTGTTTTTTTTTTTCTGGTTAAATCAAGAAAGGAAAGAAGAAAAAGTTGTGTTTCAGTTTTTATGACAAATAAGATAACAAGTTGAAAAGGTGAGAATAAATAAAACCATCTACAACAGTAACAATATGAAACTATCCATAATTCTAGACAAGAAATTCATAAACTGCAAAATTTGAAGATATCAGAAAAACAAATGTATAAAGTTTCTACCTTCATAAGTTTCCGAACAAGGTTAAAACGTTACGAGTTTCAGGTTCAGCCTGAGCTTCCAACATTATGAGTTTAGGGTCCATCCCAACAGGATGTAAAGAACAACTTAATTTTCCTTCTACAGATCTAACCAACTCTCACAGGCTCTCAATCAGCCCAAAACAGGTGGGGCTGCTCAGTCTACTTAACATCCATTTTCACTTCAGAGAAGATAGTAATATCCAAGAGCTATAAACGCCAAAACAACCGCCAAAATCGCGAGGACAGCCCACATCCAATAATTGGAGGACTTTTTCCGCTTCAATATGACCTTCGGGAGGGACTCTGGTCCTTTCCCCCTAGGCCTGTACCTGACTTTATTGTCCTTGCGGACCATCGGTTTTGCTGGAATTGGAGCTTCATCACTTTCCTCGAGCTTTTCTGGTTCTGAAGGCTCTCCGACTACTTCAGCCGAATCTTCAGAATTAGAATCCGGTGCTGGTGTGGATGAAGATTTCTTCTTCTTTAGTTTCTTTTCAAGAACCTGAAAGAAGTCAATAACAATTAGACAATTTTGACTGATAAGATAATAAAGAGCAAATTGCTGATAAATACCATACACTTAGCCTCATTTGCAAATAGATCCCTATACATTTTTTTGCGGCAACTAACTCAATGTAATTTCAATTTTTCACTTCGGCAGAGAGCACCGAGAAAATGAAAATTCGAAGTACAGGGAGTTGGTCATCATGATAAAAAAGTATAGGAAGTTATATGCAAAAGAGGACTAGTATAGAGTATTTATCCGCAATTTACCCAGTCATATATAGAAATCTGAAATAATTTTAAAAAGGGGTAAATAATTTCCTTATTCTTCTTTTCGGCCTCCTTTTGAGCTCTAATGGCCGCTTTGGCGGCAGCCTTTTCAGCCAACTTCTTCTTCCTTTCCATGGCCTGCTTGGCTTTTGCAATCTCCTCTTCCCTTATCATTTCCTTCGACTTCGGAACATCAACTTCACTTTTGACAGAACTTTGCGTGCCTAGCACATAGATCTCATCGTCTCCTACGTCACTATGATTTGAATAGCTTTTTGCATCAGCTGATTTACTATTAACCTCTTTCTGGATCGGAAGACCATCTTGTTGAGCAGCGGGTTTGGAATCTTCCTTTGGTCGTTTCAAACTAGCTTTTGCGAGTGTCTCTATTTCACTAGGTTTTGGTGCTTCTACAACCACCAATGGCTTCTCATCAGGGTTTCTCATACGCCCGTCCCTGCTCAACTGCCGATTGTCCAGAGATGCCAACAACCTTTTCTCATAATCATCCCTAAAAGCCTTGCTCTTGCACCAATTGGACATAAATTTCTCAGCCTAGTAACAAACAAATCAAGGTAAATGATTGAAGCACCAAGACTAAAAAAGATATGTAAGCTGTTGACAAAAATGATTAATGTAACGGACCTCAGTGTGTGCTAGTTCCTCAAGAGTCTTAATATCTTTCCTGAAGCACAGATCTTTAACATTGGTTAGCAGAGTCCGGTTTTGGTAGAAGTTGGCATTCTGGAAACAGGATAAAATAAATAAGAATTATATCAGGCCATATATATATAATCCCTAGTCAAGAAAGCATTGGTTATATAAATTAACTTCTTTATCTTTCTAAATGTCGCAAACAGAATAGAAAAGCACATTGATAAACCTATTTTGAAGCACGAGCTGCTATACAATAATCAATGAGAAGTAAAAACGAACAGGAGAGCCTGCTAGATTCAAGTAAAAACGAACAGGAGAGCCTGCTAGATTCAAGTAAAAACAATTAAATCAAAATAAGCAGCAACATCATTGGTGAAATCACCTTTTGAGGGGAAAAACATACAAATAGGAAGTGTTAAGAAACTAATTCCAAAAATCAATTACAATTTATTTGGATTATCAATTACATAGATATCCACGATCTCCTCATTAGCAATATTTTTATCAATCACTGGTAGTCAAACTATCAAGCCTGTATAAACAGGCTCTCCTATGTACTAATATTAAGATCAATATTACATCTTCTCTTATAATTCAAGAGACAGAAAGAAAGATCTCAAGATATATATCAATTACAGAGGTCATTAAAAGTATCAAGTGAGGAAGAAAAGTGGAGAACTTTGATAAATCAGGGACGTAGAGAAAGAGGAGAGAAGTTCTATTCACCAATATCTAGAACCAGAGTTCGTGACCAAATTTATAAACCCGAGTAACACAGCGGTTTTCTTCACATGGAAAGAGCTAATATAACACCAAGGATGATTGAAGTAGAGCTAAAACAAATGATAACAATATCACACATCAAATGCAAGTGAAGAACATGTTCTTGATGTCAACCAATATGCACAATGCTTATATATAAAATGGAAAACATTTTTTTCCTTGTTAAAAGATAAACTATCATTTTCATTTAGTTACATAAATTCTTTTGAAAATTAAAAAATATTTCATATAGTTAATCATTAATTTAGGCTCAAAAAGTAAATACTAAAAATTGTTTCGCATTTCAGATAACGTTTCCATTCCAAATTAACCATTCCCCGCTTCGGAACCTCTAGCGTATCACGTTCCGTATATCATCATTCCAGGATCCTGGTAACTATGAGCCAAGTCATTGCACGATGACAATGCATATCAAGTACCCTACTACGGAGTAATTCAACTAAAGCAAACCAAAGAATTAAGAAATTTCTACCAACGGTGAAACTAAAGCACAAGTGTTTACAGGAAAACAGTGAAATAGAAGAGATTAGATACCATTTGGATTAGAATTTTGGTTTAGGAATGGGAATCGGAATGAGATTCTAATTCAACATGTTTGTACTATGCCTTTTCGGTCATGAGATAGGTGTCGGAATAGGAATCCCATTATAACTACCATTCTTGATTCCCATTACCATTCCCATTCCAAAAAATAATAAAATAAAAAATAGTCCAAACCCAAAAAAAAATTAAAAAAAGTAAACAAGCATACCCCCTCATCACGCTGTTTTCTCAGTACTTTAATGGTTTCAAATGCTTCGTCCCTCTTCTCAGTTGCAATCGCCAATTCTTCCTGTAAAGTCTTAATTTCTTCGTCTATTGCTTTTTTTGCTTCATCCAGAGTCTTAATTTTGGCACTGATAGCTTGCTGCTCCTTCTTCACTCCATTTAGATCAACAGTGATAAGCTACAATGACATAAATTTGCAAATAATTATAATACATAATAGTAGTGAAGAATGGACAAACAGTCACTCATCTCTCTCTATAACACCTATGAGATTTAAAGCTTTTATTTCAATTCGTCTTACCTTAACCTTGTCTTGAAGGTCTTCTTTCGGACCCAACGATTCCTGAATCTGTGTCCTTCTCGCAGCATTAGCAATAACATTTTCCCTCGTCCCCTCGAGTAGCTTGATTTCTCTGAGGATTTGCTTCTCCTCAGATAAAGTATTGCTCTCATGTTGGATACGGTACTTCAAGCTATAGATCTGTATTTATCAGCACACAATAAAACAGTATAAAATAAAAGGAAGAAGGCGCTGTAGCTAATAAATTGACAAACTCAACATCATACAAAGAAAGCAATTAAAACATACAGCATCATTTAGCTCCTCTTCAGATGAGCATATAACAGCTCCCCGACCACCATTGTTATTGTTGCGCATCTGGCCCAAAGCCTGCTGAAGAGGGCCCATTTCCTTTCTCTTATCATCAGCAGCTTCTTTGTACTGCTTACTCTCACCAGTCAGCTCTTTCAATTTCCTGATCACTTCAGCTCGATCCGCCTGAAGAAGACAAAACATTATGCAAAATGAAGTAGAAAAAATGAAATGTTTGGAGGTCAGGATTTAATTCCTCAGTCCTAAAAGTTTTTATACTGAAGAATCTTAGAACAATAGCATTCATAGAATAAGATGTATGAGAGTGTTTGAATTAGAGCTGGTTATTTGGATCTGAACCCAAAATCAAACCTGCAACTTTTGTGAGTCCGGGTCACAGCAAATAGTTCCTTCTAATTGTAGGGTCAGAAAACCCACATGAATCCACACCTCTCGCAGGTTGAGTTCGAGTTGGGTATTTTTAATACAAACCCAACCTGAAACTCGAATTACCAACACTAATTTTAACTAGCTTGTAATCACTTGTAAACACAAAGTGTTACAGTAGGACAGACGAAAGAATTACTTATAGTAAAATACTTTCTAGTGCGGTTTAATAGAAATTACTAAACAAGACAGTCAAAAACAGGCAGTTTGTAACCTACCCTCTTTGCCCTTAATTCATTGGTAATCTGAAATCGGCGTTGATTCCTTCTAGTCATCTCCTTATCAGCTTGATCAATTTTGGCTTTTATTTTTGGATCATCATAAGGCCGATACCTGATAAAATAAAAATAGTGGGTCTTCTTAGGCATCGGCCACTCATCAGCTACATCCGTAGGAACAGTGGAGATGGGAGTCTTTTCCACTTTTGCTTTTACATCGTCTCCGTTTGAACCAAATTTTATGGGTTCAATCAATGTATCATTTTCTTTCTCATGATCGATTCCACCGAATCCATTCTGTACCGGTACCGGGACCACCTCAGAGACCACAACCTCAACACCCATGATTCCTACAAGCACACAAAATAAACAAAATTTATAAACTACAAGCAAATCCTGATTTCCTAATATAGCTTTGAAAATAACTGAATCAAAAATTAAGCGAGCATGTAACCAATCAAAGCCCTTTTAATCCAAAACATGTCCCATTCAAATTGATAAAAAAAAATTACAAGCACCACAGTTATCAATTCAAGCAAACATAAGTATACTAAACCAGATCAAACAAACCAAAATAATAATAAAAAAATTAAAATACTCAAAATCAGCAACACAGATCCTCAAAATCACCATAAACAAATCTAGAAAAATCCATAAAATCAGAAGCAAAACACAGTACATGAGAAGCAAAACACCTCACAAATCACTCAAACAGGAAACAAAGAAGAGCCCAAATACAAAACGATGAGATACAATTAAAAAGAATCTCCACATCACACTATCTTCACACATCTAATTAATCAAAAACACAACAGAAAACACAAGAAACAAATCAATTTCTTGACAGAAACAAAAAGTAACAATCTGACTCATTTCCATCTCAATCATTCAACAGAATCAGAATCCAAAAAGGGGCATGAAACATAAAAATAAACAAAACAATAAACAAGCTCATCCAAAAGATCGAGCCAACACAAGCAACCAAAAATACAAAACTTTTCCATTACCCAGAATGATTTAGACCAAAACGGATCGACCCAGATCAGAGAACAAGAACAGAACAGCAAGAGCAGAAAATGGGAGATGGAGATAGGATTATTACCGGAAACAGAGAGATGATCAAGCGAAGACCTCTTTTTGACGTAAAGGGTCTCCAATTCTCCGAGTTTCTAAGCACTAAAAACGAAGACAACACCGAGAGGGTCAGATCTCTGTTTTTCTCTCTCAGAGAGACTCTACAAAACACAACAGGTCGCTGCTCTCTTCTCTCTCTCTCTCTCTCTCTCTCTCTCTCTTATGGGATTTTTCTTTTTTAAATTTCTATAAAAGAATATATTTTTTATATATAAAAAATAATTAAAAAAATAAAGAGAGAGGTTTCTTGCAATATAATACTATTTTTTATTAGAAAATGTAATATTTTGGTATCCAATATCCATTATGGTTTGAATCTATACCTAATTTAAAATTTCATTCTATT
>JAYMTA010002663.1:0-15950 GCA_036897625.1 Pelargonium cotyledonis | reverse complement strand
TGTAGTGGTTCACATCTCTTTGTTTCTACCTAATAATTCATAATACTTATTGCTCTTTTTATCACTATTATATACCTATCTCTAACTGAAAAAAGTTGACCTCATTTTGTTTTTTATTTTTAAGTAATCATGCTTTTGCGGTGGCTTTTTATATATATATATATATATATACAAATGTATTGTAGCTGGCTTGAAGATTCGGAGGAGATTTGCGGAACTTGTACAAATTTTTATACTTTTTTGTTTGAAAAAAGAGACTTAATTGAAAACCGAATTAGAAGGAATAAGTCTGTTCGTTATGAATATGTAACATCATTACAAAATAAATAAAAGCAACCCGTATGTGAGTGCGAAACGAACTTGTGCGTATTTGAATGCTTAGATGATATTTAGCCATGAAATTGACAACAAAATTTGCTTCCTTCAAGATAAACCTAAATAACACTTATCTTGTAAGCTCTTTCTTAGCCATGCATTGGCCAAAATGTCAAGAATAACAGAAAAATCAATTTGAATGATAACTTTATAATTAGTACCCAGTGCTAAGCTAGACAATCCAAAGCTCACTTAGCATAACCGAGATATGTCATACAATATTTGAGAAGAATCCGTTAACCATTGTCTAAGTTATTAGGACCCGGGGAGCCATCAATATTCACCTTCACGTTGTTTTCCCGCAACACTTATACATTTTATTTGATTTTTTTTTTGCCTCAATTAAATAATATATTAACGTCAACTTGTGTAAAAGATGGTGAATGACATCATTTGTGACATTCATGAATCTCACCTTAACATTTTTTAAATATTGCAATATTTAAACCCTAGCATTTATTAATTTTTTTAACAATCGAGAGACTATTGTCAAACTTTGAATTTGACAACATCTATATACAAAATTATAAATTTCCTTAGAGTACTATTCTGAAAATATACTTATTGTTGTTTTATTATTTTATTTTCTAGACCAAGAGGTTTTTGAACGGATCCGCAAACTCGCGGTTGACATCTTTAGGTCGGATATCCAGACTAAACCTCATTCGAGCCACGTAGGACCACAAGGGCGGCAAAGCTCTCACTACCAAGTTTCAACGTAGCTGCATTTTTAGAGACTCGAACTCAAAACCTTAAGTTAAACTGGAATAACTCCTTACTAATTGATCCACGCGCTCGGTAGTTATTGTTGTTAAGGTTGAATTAAAATAAGATGTTGGGCAACATGAACATGCAAATTAAAGCTGAGTCGTTGGAGCATGAAAGGAATGGATAGAAGCTTCTATAGAGTTTAGACTTTAAAACTATTAATTAAATCGCCACCTAACCTACAGATAACAACTTCATTACATAAATGGCTGGTCGACAATATTTTGCACACTTTCCCATGTTCTCACGTAAATTAATCACAAAAATATATATGGCCGTTCCAGCTTGTTTATATCAATATTCAATTCTATAAAGTAGTTTTGATTTGCTGAAACATGTATTAATAATTAAATATATCGTGTTATCTGAGTTCTAAGACCTCCTCATTGGTCACCAAAACAAAATAATAATTATAACAACTCATGTCTAATTATTATTTATAATAATTATAACAACTCATGTCTAATTATTATTTAGATGAGCCGGATCACTATATCATGATTAACCTACACAATAATGTCAGTTTTTTCATTTATTCGTTCACAACTACTCATCTGAACCACTAAGGTTAATCCAGTTATGTCAGTGGGAGGAGACCTCAAAATCAATTCCCACTTAATACATTCGTGATGGTGGGTGGTGTCTCTTCCTAAAAAAAATTCCTCCTGAAGTGTTTAAAAAAAATGTTTTTTTATCAGCAACGACACATCATACTCGAAATAACAATATTTCTCACTCCCAAAATGAGCGTCACCCTAAATCACACCCCACAAATCTCACCCCACACCGTTGACAAAGAAGCTCGATAAGAATCCAAAATGTCATCTTGAGCCAATATGGTTGCGACAACCCAAATATTTGAAAATCACTTCTTTTTTTGTGCAAGATGCACACAAATTGAGTTTTTGGTAAATATTTCAATAGGAACGCCACCTAAGACAAATTCGTGCATCGATATGAAACAGCATTTAAAGATAAAGCCGAAGCAGGGCTACAAACGTGAAACTAATATCATACTATGAGATTGAGAAACATTTTAATAAGTAGAAATCACACCCTTTTTTTTTTATCGGCAAAAGTACTGATTTATACAAATTTCTGAGACGGAAAATAAATAATATACTCAAGAGGGGACACAAAATCACCATATACACGAAACGAGAAAAACCATTAAACTAAATTAATGACTAGACTCTTGGGGTTCCGAAGCATATCGGAAACCAAAACGTGATACCCTAAGAACAAAGTGAAGGGTGTCTCTAATGGTGACCGGTCGATGGCGGCGCAAGAGGCCGAGGCCGGCAAAACATACTGGGGACGAAAGGACCGACGGATCTGGCCTAACCATGAATGAAACGGCTGCGGCGGAGTGGCGGCTCGAGCACCAAGAGGTGGAGCACTGGACGGAGAAGGTGGCTGAGGCGAAAACGGTGGCAGATCTGGCCGAGGGCCGTCGGGTTTGGGTGAGGCTAATGAGGAGGCGGCGACGGCGCAAGAGGCCGTGGCCTGCCGATGTAGGCTGGGCGTTGACGAAGCCCGCGCCGAAAAGGCCAACGGCGACATGAGCACTGCAGGGGTAGCGGCGGAGCAAAGTGAAGTTGAGCTCTGAGCTGAAAAGGGAAGAAGGCGGGGAGAGAAAGGAGAAGGAGGAAGAGGAAGGGGGGAGGAGAGGGGAAGGGCTCTCCGGCGGCAAGATCGAGCTGCCGGAGAGGAAGCGGCACTGGTAGAGAAACTCTAGGGTTTGTAGAGAGAGAAGCTCTCTAAGAAAGGGAGAGGCGCTTCTCTTCTTTACATTTCCTTAAATTAATACCTATTCAAGTAAAAATCACACCTATAAAATGTTACACAAGAAATTGAAGAAGGTTACTGATTTACGGGTTGATAGGTAGAAGGACGATTACAAACAAATGTATTGGTGTACATATATATGTTCTACTCGTGTTTTCTGGCATCAATGTTGCCAGATCCCAACTCGAGTAATTGGAAGATCAAGCACAGACAACTAAATTTCACATCTTGTACAATGGAACAATTAACAACCAACTGTTATTACTATTTTACAATTTTGCTTTGTAGTAGATATATGTTATATGCACAGAAGCTTACACTAAGAAATACATTACCTTGGGTTATTCTTTTCCCTTCCTTACAAATTCTCTCTTTAGAAAAGAAACCGAGAGACGGTTGTGAAATCTAAAATCCAGGCAAAACTGAGAGGTCTGCTATGCCTCTGGGCAAGTCTGCAATTCTCTTGAGCAGAGCAAGCCTGTTCTTTCTAATTCTCTCGTCTTCCTGCACACACAAGTTATAAAACTTGATGAATCAAAAGACATAGCAACAATCCTTATTTGTTAAGTTAACAAGCAACATTATATTGCTTCAAAAAAAGCAACAACCATAATATGATAGCTAAATACAGTACGAACATATAAGCATTTACTGAGCATCACAAACAACATAATCAAAATTGTTCCAAGTGATTATGGAAGGGTTATAATCAGCTTTATGCCACTGATAGCTACCATATTGCATTTTAATATGAGGAATAAAGTAAAAACGGAGTAGCTAAAGTAGGGCTGGGAGCCCCAAATCCAAAATCCACCACCACAGTAGGAACAAACAAGGATGATTGTATCTAAACAGGTTGATTATTTGTCAATTTCTACCGTCGATGTTTATTTGTCATTATTTACTAACATAGAAGTATTTTAAATTAATTTAAAAATATTTTTTTGAGTGACATTTCAGTAACTGAGTAGTCCAAAAATATGTGGACTTAGTAGCCTACCCAGGTGTGTGTGGACATAGCTTCCCAGGTGTTCATGTCCCGGGAGAACGCCTTGGTTGGGTCTCGGAGATAGAGAGCTTTGTCGGGCCCTCAAGGGAACTTGAGCGTAATCCTTGGTTCCCTAGTAACATGTTGGTATCGGAAGGTGGTAGGTCCTCTTAGTGGAGAAGGAACTTGAGGGGCCATCTGGGAGGTTAAGTGTTGAGTAGGCCCCTAGGAGAGGTGAGCGTCTCCGAGACCGAGCATCAAGTTGGTGACTCAGGTGGTTCGTGTCTTCGTGATCTCTCAGGGTTGCATGAGGGGCCTCAGGGCCTTGGAGTACACAAAACCATACCCGCCTACACTGCCATGTAGTATTGACTTGACTACTTACCAAGCAAAAATATTGGATTCAGCTATTTCAAGGTTCTGGTATTTCACTTATGTTTTTTACAGCCACTAAATATTTCCCCTCTCCTATTTAGCTCTGCTAGCAAGCTTAAATATTCAGAGAAACAATAAAATAAAAACAAACAAAAGATGGAATATTAATAATGTAAGAGTACTATACCAATATTTACTTTGAACATATTCCAGTATAATGAAGACATTTCTTTGTTCCTTTTAAAGGTACAAGTACTGAATTTTTTATAGTACTGAATTTTTTATGGTACTAAATTTTAATGTTTATCAAAAATCATAGAAATTAAATGGAGAGATAACATACCACCATGACGAAGACGCCAGTAAAGAAATCCTCAAGTGGTTTTAGTAGCTCTGAAGATATTTCAACAAACTCATCTACCTCGATGTCTGTAGTTAGGGTTGTGTAAGTATCATGATTGGTAAAAAACACAACATAGACTACAGAAACTTTACAATTATAAGTAAAAAAAAATGAACTAGATCCCATAGTAGCATTGTGAATAATTGAGAAATATAGAACTTGGGAGTACCAGGATGAATTTTTTCTTTAACTGACATGAATGCACTCCATAAAACCCTCTCTTCAGTTGTCTTAAATGCAGCCTCATCCACCTAATGCATGTTTTTCAAGCAATGTGAGATGGTGTACTAGATACACATGCACTTTGCACAAATTATGATGTCTTTTTTCCAGTAAAAGGCAAAAACCCAGTAGGTTCCATGCCACTGGATGGTCCCATAATCACCCCAAGTGGCCATTTTTCTCTTCCGAAATGCTATATTATCTACCAGAGCTAGTAAGAGAGTAGACAAAATACGAAGCAAAATGAACTAGAAGAATATCACTTTTCATCACTAGAGAAATCTGAAAATATTTGTTATCGAAATATTTTCAGAGTACAGGGCACTACAAGAGTTACTAATATTCAAATAAGAAATCAACAAAGTCTGAGGCTTAACATATGGGTACAATTAATCTATTAGAGTAAAGAATAATAGAGACATCAGACATCCCAAAAATAATGGGATTCTACATATCTCAATAATCACCAAAGGAACACACATGTAATTCATTGAAGAAAGGCTTAAAAGAAACGGTATACATCAACCTAGATCCAAGCATAAACATTATTTGAAGCCAAAATATCCAGAACCGAAAATTTAAAGGGCGCCTTAAAAGTAATTGTTTCTAGTTCAATTCAATTTACTTAAAATACCTCCAAATCAGCCTCCAAATCTTTTCCACGGACAATTCTTGTTGGCCGAGAATATGCTTCAACAACCTTTGTCAACCTCCCCTCCTTTAACAAAGTTTCCATCTACCACCAATTATTTGTACGAGAACAATATCAGTACCTCATTTAAGACATTAGAAGATATTAAACAAAACTTCATTGCATAGAAAACAATTTGCACCATGATTTAATTCAGGTATCTGCAAAACAAGAATCAAAGGCGATGGCACAAGAAAAGATGTATTACAGGCGAACATTTAAAATAAAAGCCTCATTGGGTAGAAACTTATGAAAGAGAATTCCAACAGCATGCTATCTGTGAAGTTTCCCATCCTCAAATGTTTAAGTGGAGTCCAACTGGTGTATGTAGCACTCTCAAACAATAAAAATCAATTTGGGATAGATGCATTGATACAATCCTCCAGAAGATGCAAGAGAAATTCTACTGGTAGTAACCTCACAAGCTTTGCATCCAAAAGTTGATGAGGAAGCAACTCTTTTGTTTCATCTTGGTCGTGTCTTTATTTTTATATTGACAGGCACCCTCAAGATTTCAGTAATTCATCTTAGAAGTTAAGGAAACAATTAGTTTTGTGAAAACTTAAATAATTATGTTAATATCATTCTTACTTAATGTTTTTCTTCTCTCCAGCCCCCTTCTCTTTTAAAGGTATGGCAGTTCGATATGCCCTGTTTGGAAGATTATCAAGCCAGAAACATCTAAACATCTCCAATGTCATCCAATGCAGCCTTTTTAATAATCTCTGACGGCAGATACGTCAGTTTCAGGAGACATTTTCTCCATTTTTTCTCCTTGGAGCCTGAAGTTAGCACAGTTCAATGCTACCTGTTGATCCTTGCTCCAAACTGGGCCCTCTAACTGATTTTAGAGAGACAAATATCTGTTTGCTTATCTTAAATTTGGCTCCCTTTCTAAAAGGGGATTATAACAATCTTATATGAATTATGAAGTTTTGGGACAGAAGAGGACAGTAAATATTATTAACTTAACATTACTTCATTATGTTCTAACTTACAATTTAGCAAATTATATGAACTTTTAACTACAAATTACAAGCAACCATTTTCCTTTTTTTTTTTTTACAAGGAACCTTGGCAACCTAAGAGCCAACCGGAAGAGGTTGATTGAAGTTTGACGAAATTATAGATGATATTGATTAACATATCATGGATATAGTACAAAATAATGGCACCAAAGAATTAAGCATCAGTCCTGGTCATAGTATCATTTTTATCCTCTATGGTGTAAACATACCATACTGTTTTGAACTTTGAAAACAGGAAAAGTAATAATAGAATAGAACAATGTTACTCCTACAGAAACATCAAAACATTTAACGAATTAAACTCTGTAGCATGTCCATTGCAACCACTTTTTCATCTTACTTTTGCAACTAGGATGACAAAAAACTGTCATCTTCTCCCACGGCAAACAGAATTCACAGAATAATACTCAGCCAACCAATCAGAAGATGACACCTTGTGAAAACGTTTGGAGCGGGTATAAGTGATATTCAATTAGGTGCATATCTTACTTGGCTGGTTGACTCAAAGCCAGCTACTTGGTTGAGATTTTTCTCTCAACACATATATAGGCATATAAAGTTATTTTTATTGAAAAAAAAAAAACCCCAGTTTCATCATCATTAATTAAAATTAGAAGATATTGTATATCCAACCCACTAGCATGTGAGTTAGCAAAAAAAAGGTCACTTACTGTGTGTGCTGATTTTGCTGCTAGACAAGGCAAGTTGGCACGTTCTAGAAGGACAGAACGAACAACTTCTGGACTTGTTCCTTTGTCAACCTGTAATGATAACATGGCCAATATGCGTAAAGGTCATCTCATCATCCCACAACGATGCATAACAAAAACATAATATGCCTGGGAGATAACTTTTTGTAGAGAGAGAGAGAGAGAGAGAGAGAGAGGCCAATATGCGTAAATGTCATATCATAATCCCACGACAATACATGACAAAAATTAATATGCCTTGAAGAAAATGTTTTGTAGCCACAATAAATCCTTGTCACAAGGAGGGAGAGGGATAAAGAGCCCAAATTAAATCAATGGCTTTGGAAAACCAATTTACATATTTGGGATGTTTGAAATCGAGGGTTCATTCCCCATATGAGCAGATATAACTGTGACATGGTTTTTCAATTCAAAGTTCCTTTAAGGGTGCCCCACTCACCAAACGTTTGGGTGACACGGGCCAGCTTAATAATGGTAGCTAGTAAAATATTTAATTAGGATCACTATATGAATATTTAATCATTTAGTGTTTTATTTGGATATTCATATTTCTTAGGAGTTATTCCACCCATAAATAAATTGCAATGTTATATTTTGGACGCAAAAACTACTATTAAATTACTCCCCTTTCTCTTTATTGTTTCTCCTCCTTCCCTCTTCTTTCTTTCAATCTTCTCTCAATTTATTTGTTTATTCAATTGTGCTACCTCAATTTGGCATGAGAACTACAAATCTAGAATATTGTTGTGCCATTTGGACACTAATAAATTACCTATTGTATTAATTTGTAATGATTTGTTTCCTAGTTTAGATCCTAGGATATTCTATATATTTTGTATCTTTGTCATTAATGATCATCAAGATATAAACAACTCGCACATGTAATCAGAGCCAAGTTTGAAAAAACTGTAAATCTTTTTCTCTTATTCCCTTTTCTTTCCTCTGCCGTGTTCTTTTCAGCATTATTCCGATGACCCTCCAGGTGCTCTACTAACACTTTGGTAACACCAGTGCAAATGAAAATGAAAACTAGTTGTATAAGTAACCAGAAGTAGTTTTTGTGAGGGTTAAAAGTTGAATGGTCAAAATCAATTGAAAATAGCCATAATACCACCTATTCCCCTTGTCTGATGAGTGAATTTTACAATTGTACAAGTTAAGGAAACTTGTAAAACCACAGCTCAGGAAATTTCAGTAAAAAAAAACTATTAAGAGTTGTTGTAAAAAGGTTCCTTGGCATTGAAACTAAACTTACCAGAAACTGTTCTAACCTCCGGGTAACAAATTGATGCACCTGAAAGAAAATACTGCATGCTCTTAATTTGAGGCTCAATGGTAGCAAATGAGTACAGGTAATGAATTGAAACAAGCCAGCAGGAATTAAATCCGAAAAGCCTGTATGTTTTTCACCTAAATTACTTGACAAAGAACTTTTCTGTTTTTCGGTAAGGATTAAGGGCAGCTTAATCAACTAAAAAAAAACACTTCAAGTCATGCAAATGCATGACACACGTGAATTCATGGTTGAGGACCACAGGCCACAAATGAGAGGTTTATTGTCTCCGTCAAACATTTTAATTTCTTTAAATCACAATAATTGGGGTTGCTTGCAGAAATGGAAACAAGGCAATATAAGTCAAAACTTGACTAAAACAAACTTACAGCATCTAATATACTGGCATCTGCTTTAATGGGTTGGACGTCAGCAACAAGTCTCAAAGCATGTTTTAAATCAAGATTTTTATCCTTCTCCACCAACACTTGGACCTACAAGAACAGGTGTAGTATTGTCTAAAATAAAAGTACAGTACAAAAGCATTGTAACATCATATCACTTACCAGAGCATAAGAGATTCTACGCAGCCCAAATGGGTCACTAGTAGAACTAGGCCGACAACCAGCAGCAAATAAGCCAACAAGACTGTCTAATCTGCACCACAAATATCATAGTAACAGTAAAGTAATTGAGCATTGGAAAACATTACAGTCCCACATATTATGATTTCCAGCAACAAAATCAGGTGAAAATAACAAAATAAAATAAGGCAAGGTACAAGTTAGATACTAACAGATTGCTAGGGGAGGTTGAAAAGCGAAACTACAATGCTTCTTGAAGAATAAAGGATAGAATTATTCACAAGAGTAATATTTCTTTGCTGGACACCTTAACAAGGGGTTCTGTTGAAATTTAAAGGACAGATGATATGTGGGAGAGAGATAACTGTAGTGAAAGGAATGGACACAATAATTACTTGGTTCGGCCATAAGGCCTACATCCACACCCAAATGCCCAAAGGCTAAACATGTTCTCTTGATGTTATAAGTACAAATGACCTCTCTCTCTCTCTATATATATATATGCGTGTGTGTGTGTGTGTGTGTGCGCGCGCGCGCGTGTGTGTGGGATTGAGGATTCTAAGCCAAATTATTTTTGACTTAGGCTAAGTCATTAATGAGGTGATGACACCTCATTAAAATATATATATATATATATAATGGACGTAGGAGAAATACATAAAAGAAAACAAATTAGAAGAATCAATCTATATCACATAATTTGCTCTATCAAATCTTGTGATTTTCTACATAATCATATCCCATGATAAATGGGAAATCAGCATATTCCAAGAGGTTCTACTAAAAATACATGATTAACAATTTAAAAGGGAATGCTAATGAAACACTGGTTATTGACTATTGTGTTCCAATTTCGACCTAAAAATCAACTGTGACTTGAAATCCATGCCCTTGTTCATTAACGTCAAGGGCAGGTTGGCTGCTCCTTCTGCAACCCCATCTATATAATTGGGACTAACATTACTAAAAAGAAAAGAATAAGGAATAAGGAAAATTTCCTTTTGCATCTGGTAAATTTTTCATTCCATCGATTCAAAAGAGAGGGCATTTGCTTCCTTCTTTCCAGAACAGGGAGGATCATAAATATACTAAAAGAATAAATGTATTAAAAGCTAATTTATATCTTACTATAGTGCTAATTTTTCAGCATCCTCTGCCAAAAGAAATAGGCTCAGAGCCTCAGACTAAGTTATTATAGATTCCTAAGTAATTAATGAACTGCCTCTTTTTTTTTCACCATCCCAGAAAAAAGATGAAAAATAAACTTGTTACTTGAATTTTCACCTGTCAACAATTGCCAAAACTATCCCTGCATCTGTTTTTGGTAGTATATCACCAGAGAATCTTGGAAGAGTGATCTCAAATAAAGCATCTGCAACCTGCAACATTAAGCACATGAACAACTAAAATAAACACAGCTAAACCTAAAAATTGAAGAGCAACTAGAGGAGCCATTACTCCTGAGTCCTGAGCAATATTGCATGATTTCCAAGAGAAAACAAAAGGGTTAGAAAAATAAAAAATAAAAAAAGATAACAACCTGCAGTCCATATCCATCCCGTAAAGCATAATGACGAGCCATTACTCCTGAAAGGGAAGTAAATTCTGTGACCACTGAAGAAGCAAGATCTGACATGGCAAGTGTTGCTGCAACCCGGACAACTTGAAGCACCTCTTCATTATATCCCAGGGCCAAAGTTAGTTCTGAAACCAAATTTTGGACCCGGGTCATCTTGTCCAGCATTGTCCCTAATTTTTCCTGTTTAAATTCGAAATAGCAGCATAAATGAGACATCAGATATGTAACAAATACCTTCAAAATGAAACTGTTATTCATGAACCCAGCATAACATTAAGAACATATATATATGACAATTCTAGTGGGATTATTATAAACACAAATACTATAGCAACTCACATGAAAAAGAATGCCTTTCAGTTGAGTCCGGAATTCTGAAAATTTATTACGTGTATCCACCTCATAGAAAAATTTTGCATCCTCATATCGAGCTCTACACCATAAAGTTCAATGATTGAATTTAAATAAAACGGGTTTTTGGGCCTTTGAAACAGCTATAAACTTGAACATAAACTATGCAGTTCAATTACTCCATGGAAGAGTTACAGATCTACTATTTAGCTAATCAAAATTACGTTGTAAACAATGAAAAGTACAGCAGATCTAGCCTATTGCAATCAGTTCATGGATAAAACCAGCTCAAACCTGAGAACAGCTTCATTTCCTTTTCTTACTACCGATTCATTGATTGCTCCATTTGCGACCTAACAGGAGCCCCATATCATTTTCATGTTGTGAAAAAACTGAGCACCACTTTAACACATAAATGAAGTTAGAAACACTTTAACACATGAAAATCTAAGTACGACTCACAGATATGAAGTATGGTAACAGCCTTCCATTATCAGCAGTCACAGCAAAATACTTCTGGTGTTTCTGCATTACCTGCATGATAGGGTGTGTAGCGGTAAACAAACAAAAGATTAAAGTAAATTTAAACTTCCAACATGTTTTTCAGACCTATTACTATCAGGAAATAGGCCAAAGAAATTAGAATCAGATCCACTACAAAATTCGTCACTGTATAGAATGTGTAAAGGAATGGCCTCTCACTCAAGAGATTGTGTGTGTGTGTGTGTGTGTGTGAGAGAGAGAGAGAGAGAGAGAGAGAGAGCAGTGTATCAAAAAGCCCCCTTGAAGAGCGCCCATCCACGCTTAATCCCTTGTGCTTCATTTAAAAAGCCCAGTGACTTCAATGCAGCTACAAAAAGCAAACGCTTTTGGGGCTTTGTTAAGAAGCATGAATCCCGCACTTTTTGGGCTTTTTAAATAAGACTCACTATAGCTTTACATATACCCTATTTTAGTGAATAGTAACTCAAAAAACTATTTGCACCCTTAACACCTAGTTCTAGAGCAAAATAACTACTCCCACATAAACTGTTAAGAGAGAGAGAGAGAGAGAGAGAGTAACAATTCTATCTTCAAGTAGCTTAGAAACAGTTGGTTAAGGAATCAATGCAGCCACATAAACTGTTAGAAGTTTAGGATAATATGGAATCTGAAGCTGCATCATGGTATCTCCTTTCTCTTTGCTATTTGAACTTGCAGACATTGTAGAGCTTTTCTGGACTTCGAGCTGTTAAATACTATCTTACTAACTTGCAGTTGTTTTATTTATTTATTTATTTATTATTTTGGAAAGAAACCATGTTCTTATTATACCAAATAAATGCCCAGAAAAGGTCAAACACAAGGCTTAACGGATTATATAGCATTAAATAGGATGGAGTGGAGTGGAGGAGGATATGAGCACAGAATCCCTATGTTTTTGGCCCCAACATTGGTTGGCAAATGCAGTGGCTGTTGTAATTGCTACAACTCCCAGTTGTAACCACTGGAACTAGTCAATATCAATAACACAATTCAAAATTATTCTCTCTCAAGCCCAATGTATCTCTGTAACACAATTCCAATACTTGACACTTCCATCCGAAATTCAGTTGATAAATTTGCAGTAAAACATGCAGCAGTCAATAATATTATACTATTGAGTCAAGGGAAAAAAAATGCTGAATGCAAATTCAACTGCGATGAAATTGTACCAAGTTTAAGAGCATACCATGGCTAAAAGCTCCTCTGGAAGCTCTAAGAAGGATTCGTTAAAATTGCCAAGTACTGGAACAGGCGCTTCAACAAGATTTACTACCTAAAGTATTGTTCCGATAAATAGTTTATAGATTGTGAGAATTCAAGCAAATTTAATCAAGACATAATGGCCCATGTTTACCTCATTAAGCAAGCTTTCCTGAATAACAACATGGCCATTGACACTGTTTGCTAAGATTTTGGATTGCTCTAAAATCCTGCTCTTACGTTCCTGTAAATAAATTTGGTTACTTAAGATATTAATTTTGAGACTATCCAAATTTCTGAGCATTAAAGACATAATCCCAATCCTTAATCAGAAAAACTACATTAAAAAACAAGTTATTTCAGGATACCTCAATGTCAATGGTAATTCTAGCATTCCTCATTAGACCTAAATAATATTCTGCACTTTCAACCTGAAAAAAGAATTTGAAACCAATAATGAGTATACCTAACCTTTAACAAGAAACAAAATAGCAATATGTAATACATGATACAGAGATACATAGAAGCACATTATATCCAGATCAACAATATATTAATTCAACTTTGTGCCTCAAAAGGATAGCTAGAATATAAGTATTGTGACTGGAAAAGTTAATAAAATTTAGTTAATCTTAATACCATACAAATAGAAAATTATTTTGGTAATAATATGTTTAAAAAAATTAGTGGGACCAACCATTTCTGTGGCTTTCTCAAATAATACCAAACCCTCAATGTACAAAGCAGAAGTACAAGAAATGATATTAAGTCTAAAAACGATACCGTGAATGAGGCTGAAGGAGTATTACGAAGGCCACAAGACTGACTTCCACTACATTAAACAACCAAATCTGTAAGCAATAAGTTGACACTTACAGATAAAAGAACAGAACAGAAACCACTTTCAATGACCCCTTGGCAGTACAATAAAAGTTCCTAAAGTTTGATCATGAGTATAGTCATACATATATAGCAATTCTGTATCAAAAGATTAAGACCATTCCTGTTGATCATTACATAGAGAATGTACGTCAAAAATGTAGGTGACACAACAGAAAACGGTGGCACGTCCGGCGGCTCATGTGATGTAGGTGACTCCAGGATAGTTACTGGTTCATGGACAATCGGTACCCTTTGAAGTGGATTCTGATGGCAGTGAGGAGATCGGTAATGCGAAGAAAACTTCTTGACTCAATAAGAAGAGACAGGCAATATAATTCCTATTTATACAGAAGTCTATACTATTAGATCTCATGATTCCATACCAAACAATACAATGAGTTAAGCATCTCAATTGTCGCACAAACTCCCTTTCCCAAAAAGATCAATACACCAAACCATACACTTAGATTTAATGGATTTGTTACTAAAATATCGGTATTAAACCCGAAACTCCCAGCTGATGGCCAGCGACCCAAGGAAATGAAAGAATCTGTTATAAATTTAGCATATTTTAATGCAAGATATGGATATTACAAGTTTACAAACATTAGTATTATACCTCACATTTTTCTCCCTTGAACAAATTTATAGACATTTAGGCTGTTAATATCAATCGAAATTGAAAGTATTTCCATATTTTCAATTACAAACACATTCATATGGGTTCTTAACGGTTAAAAGATCTTTGCTTGATTGAATTGAATTCATCAATTAAACTACAATGGACATATAGCTTAATTTATTAACTTATATTCCTATTATATAGAAGAAAACATAAACTGTTCTAACTTCATTTCCAACCCAACCCATCAAGTTGGAACATGTGAATCATATGTGCCAAACATGCTAAAAATGAAGTACATGCAAGGACTCCTGAGATATTTGGTGAGGATAAGTGCTAGCTGTTCATTTTAACAGACATTATCAGTGATGCTACCTACATCCAAACAAAATGACAATCAACCTCTATATGTTTAACCCTCTCAGGAAACACTAGATTGAAGGCAATATGAAAAGCAACTTGATTATCACACACTTCATTTGTGGCGCTTATGCAAATTTCAACTCCTTAGTTGTCGCACAGTATTAGCTCCCACGTGCTAAAGCCATCGCAGGATATTTGTCCCTCGGCACTTGATCAGGAAACAACTGCTTTTTTTCTTCCTTTTTTCAAATAATAAATTTCCTTTAACAAGGATTCAATACCCAAAAGTAGAGCGTCGGTATGACGGAAAATATACCCAATCCAAATCTAAATTGGCAATGACGCGATGTATGACCACAACAATCCTTTCTTTAGAGCTATCTTAATGCATCTTAAGATACAAATAATAGCCTCTCAATAGCTAACGCAAGGAGACTAAAGAAACAGCCGAACAACACTGGCTAAGAATGAGATATCAAGTCGAGTAATTGGAAGATAATTAAGCTTGTCGACCAATTTGATAAATTCTAGGATCTGCAAGGGTTTTTCTTTATATGAATAAGAGCTTGGTATTCAATCCATATAAGAGTTTATTGGTCAACAATAAGATATTCAAGTTTCCTCTAAAATATTCAATGCATACTCTCTCAAAAATGACAATACCCGAATTAGATTGAACGATCTCTATCAACAACGGACAATATTGGAAAGATACATTGCCTAAGTGATGTTTGTCTATAAAGCATAGAGGTGTATACCAAGCTCCTAAATAGTAGTGTTGAATTTCCGAGTCCAAGAATGAGGAGATGAATTTAGATTTTATACCATGAAAAGAGCGGCAAAGTTTACATACTAATACATATTCCTCCTGAACAACAAAATTAGGTAGTTGTACCACATGTCTCTTGTTATAGCTTTCCATGGAGGAAAATATTCTTCATGTCCAACTAATGTGCTGACTAGAGTCGGATAGGGGCCATAGCCAAGATGGGTCTAGTCCCTAGCGCCAGTAGAGTCTAAGGGTGCGGTGGTAAGAGGGCCTACTAGGCGGAGATGGGAGATGAATGAGATAAGAGTGTTGGTGATTTAGCATAAAAATTCGGTCAAGGCATTGAGTCAAAATTGGAGAGTTAAAATTGGGAATTAGGGTTTGGAATTGGGAATTAGGGCTGGAAGGCACGTGAGCCGCGTGGACCCACCTGGGCACGTGAGAGGCATGGCCA
>JAYMTA010002662.1:0-15955 GCA_036897625.1 Pelargonium cotyledonis | reverse complement strand
GGTAACTGGGTGTATTTTAATGAGGTGTCACTCTCTCATTGGTTTGGCTTAGTCTAAGCCAAAAAATTCTTGGCTTAGATTCCTTATTCTCATATATATATATATATAATGTTTTTCCTGCTCTTGTCTACAAAGTGGTTATCGTCGCTTCAGAGCTTGTCTTTTATGTTTAGAAATACATGTTGATGCTTTCCTGTGGTTGCTGAGACCATTTCTGCTAGTGTGCTAATTTCATGTAGGTTTCTGTTCGGATATGTTAGATGCTGATAATTTTTTTATATATTCAGGAAAATGTCAAGACAAAGCATCCCCAGTTGCTATACGAATCAAAGTTATATCGCATTCTGCAAGGAGGAAGTAATGGGGATTCTTTTCTCCACATTTACTATTTCTATATTTCATACAATTGGAACTTGCTAATAAATTATTCTCTGTAAACTGTTCTTTATTTACTGTGACATTTTACCACTAATACCTTGTTTACATCTTTTAATTTTATTTTACAGCTGGAATTCCAAATGTGAGATGGTTTGGAGTTGAGGGAGACTATAATGTTCTTGTGATGGATTTGCTTGGGCCTAGCCTTGAGGACTTATTCAACTTTTGCAGTAGAAAACTTTCTTTGAAGTCTGTTCTTATGCTAGCTGATCAAATGGTGTGTTTCAATAGTTTTTGCTTAGAATTTTTCACTCCGTATATTTTAACTGAAAAGTTGTCATTTTGTTTGTTAGATCAACCGTGTGGAGTTTGTTCATTCTAAATCATTTCTTCATCGGGATATCAAGCCTGACAATTTTCTTATGGGATTGGGAAGGCGTGCAAATCAGGTTTTATTTTTAATTTCTTTTTTTTGGTAGGTATTATTATTTGCACGAATTATTGAAGTGAATATGTTATTTACTGTTTTTTTACATTCAGGTGTACGCTATTGACTTTGGTCTGGCTAAGAAATATCGAGATAGTACAACTCATCAGCACATTCCTTACAGGTGAGAGGAGTGTATTGACTTAATTTTTTTTTTTTCCTTCCTATAATATTAAATGTAATTAGTAGATTGGGTACATTTGCAGGACTGATGGCAATTTCAATGTAGAGAAAAAAAGTCAATGAGGATTCTGATTGAAATGACTTTTAAAATAATGTGCATTTGCATCTGACTATTCTAGCTGCAGCTTAACTTGTCTAGTTTTAACTTGCTTTCACCTAATGCCATTTTCTTGCTTCATTTAGTTTTGGGTGTGTATTGATGCAAGTGTAAACTTCTAAAGATCATCTTTGAGTCACTGCTATTCTGTAGTTTGACTTTTAAGGACTTTTGTCGATTTTTCTTCTTTTATTGAGGTATATGTTGTAGTATCTTGCCTTTTGTCGGTTCCACACTTAAGATCACTTCCTTAATTGAATTGAATTAATCCTAAGCATAAATAATTTATCTTCAAGATTTAAATGATGTTATTCATCAGCAAGTAGCTATAGAGTTCCCCGGTTTTTCTGCGTTAAGACTTGATTAAACATTTATTGTCAATTTTTGAATATTAAAGAAGCATTTTTATACCTGTGTCTGTTATATTTTGTATCTCAAGATTCATAAGTTTCTAACAGAATCGTCACTTAGGTCAATTTTCCTATTGCAGTCCCTTTATTGGAACAGCTGTTCAATACCGAATCATTTTGGCTTTCATAATGAAGCACTTTAAGGGGTGATGGTGGTGGTGCGGCTATTGCTGCATCTGCTGGCAGTAGAGATGATAGGAAAAATTGATGTCTGTTTTGTCGACTCCATTCACATTGCACTGCCACTCACACTTGCACTCTGCCTTTTGTTTTGTTTTATTGCATCATCCTTCCATTTTTGTTTAAGTGCTGGAAGTGTACCTGCTATTTCCAATTACCCCATGAATTTGTTTATCGATTTTTAGATTCCAATACTGTGTATGGACTGCATGTTGTAGTTTCTACTCTTTATTATGTTTGGTCATGAAAACTGCAGGGAAAATAAGAATCTGACGGGAACTGCAAGATATGCAAGCATGAACACTCACCTTGGTATTGGTATGTTTTGTTTTTTAGTTGCATTTCATTTACTTACTTTAATTGTGGAATCCACACCAGATAACCTTTCTTCTGCAGCTCCATGAAATTGATATTCATTTCAAACTCTGTTTGGTCTGCGTAGAGCAAAGCAGGAGGGATGATTTAGAATCTCTTGGTTATGTCCTTATGTATTTCCTTAGAGGAAGGTGATTGTTATTGCCCACCCTAGCTTTGTTGGCTTTCCATGCTTTCTCATTACAATGTTGTTAGTGATGTATATATTATTTTGTAGTCTTCCATGGCAAGGGCTGAAAGCTGGCACTAAGAAACAGAAGTATGAGAAAATTAGTGAGAAAAAGGTGTCAACTTCAATTGAGGTAAGTAGTTTCTAAACAAGTGTGTACTCTTTTTAATGAAGCCTTCTGAGAAAAATTACATCTTTTTGAGTTCATTAATATTATGGTTTAGGTTTACATTTACCCTGTCTAACCACCATAATTAACATTGGGATTGGATATGCATTTTCAGTCATTATGTCGGGGTTATCCATCAGAGTTTGCATCCTACTTCCACTATTGCCGTTCACTGCGTTTTGATGATAAGCCAGATTATGCTTACCTGAAAAGAATATTCCGCGACCTCTTTATTCGTGAAGGTCTGAATACTCTTTTAAGCTAGAAGCAAGTACAACTGCTTCAGAATATTTAGTCTGTATGCATGTTTCAGTTTCATAACTTTTTGATTCAGTAGAGGAACTTGAGTACTACATCTTATCGTTACATTTGTTGTTCTTTGCTTTAGGCTTTCAGTTTGATTATGTATTTGACTGGACCATTTTGAAGTATCAGCAGTCACAGCTGGCTACTCCTCCAGCCCGTGCTATTGTAAGTGTACTTTCAGAAAACGGAGTAAATTTTATTCTTGTTTTCCTTTCTGTTGGTGATTTGTATTAGTTTGTTAAAGGTTTTCTCTTGTGGTAGGGTCCTGGTGTTGGAACTAGTTCTGGAATGCCTCCAGCAATGCCAAATACGGACAGGCAGACAGGTAATTTTTAGCATTACAGGTAGCTTTGACGTATAAATATACTCAACTTATTTTGAATTGAGTGATCCTGTTCTCCTGCAAGAGGTTTGTCTGTCATATTCTTTGCTGGCAGACTGCCGTCAGCCACCTACAAGTTCATTAAAGCAGTGGTTTCCCTGTTATTTGTGCTCTTCTACATGTGTTTGGGGTTTATACCGATTTCTATAGCAGGTGGGGAAGATGGACGGCAGGCGGGCTTATCAATGGATTCCTCTAGACGGAGATTATCTGGACAGTTAAATACTGGGAACTTATCAAAGCAGAAGAGTCCTGTGCCAAATGATGCTGCGAATTCCAAGGATGCTATGGTAAGTAGTTTGGAACTGTTCTTTCAGATTATTTTGACATTTATGTTGCAGACAGTACAAACCTGAATTCAAATTGATACTGCCAAATGCTAATATGTGGTGATCAATTTAAACTTGTACCCGCCTTAATTCCTTGCTACAATTGGTTTGCTAATGTACTGATTTTTCTACTTGCTCCTGTGCTTAGTTATGCAATAATTAATGTATATATATGGTCATGGTCATGGACATAAGTATATGACTATGTCAGTTCCCCTTAGATGATGGTTAAGCTTAACACACACTTCTTTTATAACAATTTGCAGCAATCTGGTTCCTCTTTCATGCGGGGAAGTGGATCAACAAGGCGACCCGGCGTTTCTAGCAGCCGTGATGTGTTACAGGGAAGTGAAGCTGAACCCCATCGTTCTCGCTCAACTGATGTAAGCCCTGGAACAGCACACAAGAATTCAGGTGGATCCTCAGATCCAAGGCGGCCATCTGGGAAGAATGCTTCTTCTCAAGGAAAGAGCTACGAAACCACTCTGAAAGGCATTGAAGGCTTGCGCTTTGACAATGATGAGAAGGTTAATTACTAGATCTCCCGTGCACGTTGTTGTAAATCATTAACTGGAGTGCTCTTGCGCGCGCTTTGGCACTAGACAGACAGACTAGGGCTGAGTGTCAAAGGAAAAAAAAAATGCATTGTAAATGATTGACTGGAGAGTGCAATTATGCTTTTCGGTAGACCATAGGGTTTTCTTTTCTTAATCAGTTGGGTTTCAAAGAAAATGTCATTTATCTTATTTGTTTTTTGGGGTGGGCTTGTCGGTGGGTGGAAGGAACACACTTGAAAACAGTTAACGAGGATGGTTGATAATGTTTCTTCATTATTTACACAACTTGTGAATTCAGTTAATATGCATGTGGCTGTTATATGAAAAATGTGTCATCTTGATGGCAGCACAAACTGTGCACATAAAAGGTCATGGAAGAGATCGAATTATTGTAGCAATGGAGGAAATTTTGTTTTTTTAAGGCTTCTTGCAAAACTAATGATGAGTTCAAACAGACTTAGGCTTAAGTTAATATTTAAAGCCCAATCACCTTGGATAATAAGGCCCAACACATTATTTTTTTAGAAGCCCAATGACTTTGGATGAAAAAGCCCATTAAATATTTCTGTTGTTGAAAAGAAAAAACAAATCGCCGTTGCCGGGGATCGAACCCGGGTCACCCGCGTGACAGGCGGGAATACTCACCACTATACTACAACGACTTTTTTGTCAAAGGAAAATACTAATTAAATGACTATGTTGAGTTTGCAAATGGAAATCTAATTATGTGTTTTATCAAAAAAAGAAAAAGGATATTCAGTAAATGTTTGCATTCTGGGCCAAAAGAAAATGGCCCCATCAAACGCTTAAACAAATTTAAAACTGAAAAGAATGTATCGCCGTTGCCGGGGATCGAACCCGGGTCACCCGCGTGACAGGCGGGAATACTTACCACTATACTACAACGACCTTGTTGTTTGTTATAAACCTATAAAATTATAATTTGTAGTAATTGAAAACCTGCCTTATGCTTTAATAATTTATATTGCCAATATTGGTGTGCAGTGAAAAATGAAAATTATGTGGGTTCCAATTTCCTAAGGTAGTATTATTTGATAAATGTGTATTTGAAAAATAGTTCTTTGGTCCACATTTACTCTAAGAGATCAATCATCTATCTACATCAATTAATAAAAAAAACAATGTTTTATAGAAGAATAAATTAGATTGTGTTTTTTTAATTTGATGATGTTTACATTAACTTGATACCAAACTGTCACCCAATTTTAATGCCAACTCAACTGCACTTCCTTAACACAGTGAATACTGAGGGGCACAATTAAATGATACTGTCAGTTTTTGGATACGGTTTTCATTAATGCCCCAACCAAATTTAAACCTGCATGTTTCTGCAATTTTTGTGGCTACCAAAATGTCAGGCATATATGCCATGCCAAGAAATGAAACCAGAAAGAAGACAAATAACCCAAAACAGAACCAATGAATTCATCCATTATATCACATTTGCACCATCAAAAGAGCTTGTGAGCCACAAAAAAAACAGACACCTCTAAATGGATTCTCCCAATTGGCATGGACCTATGTTTGAACTATAAGCTTTAGCTTGGTAACAAGAGAAAGCTAAGAAATGGCTCTCAGCCCCAACAATGTCAACAAATTTCTATAGTGAGAATGAACCAAAACAATGTTTGTGTGATAAATACTAACAAAGGATGCATTGAGTCTTTTTAGTAGTAGTCCAAAAACAACTTCCACCATCAAATTCTTTGCTCAATTGGGATGATCATCTAGAAAACTTTGTAGCATGCATGATGATAAATAAAAAATAATCCCAACCAAAAAGCTGGTATTTACTAGCAAAGTAAACTTTGTAGCATGCATAACCATTGTCAAATCTGCTTGAAAATGAAAAATCCATCTGATGAACTTCAATGCAAAAACCCCAACCAAAAATGGAAGCACTTGTTCACCAAATATGGTAGGGATTTAGAAGAATGAGGTCTAATAATGAATAGAGTTGAAATGCAGATAGCATTATTGATGGGCACATTGTGCATTGACAGAACCCCAATAAAGGACTGATAAATTAGGGATTGTGAAATTACCACCAGCCATAGACAACTCTGGAGCACTTGTCTTTGATCCACCTAAAGCTCTTCCTGAGAGACCCTTTAACCTTGCCTTCCACACTGTAGACCTTGTAGCTAGCGACTCTCTTCTTCCTCTGCAGCTCTGGGTCACTCAAGCTCCACCCATTTGTCGACTTGCCTTTCTTCAACTTCACTTCGTTCTTGCTCATCTGTATCTGTGTCGATGATGCATGGGATGCACTGTAGCACGTAAGATCTTGCATCCCATAGCTGCCGGTGCCGGTGCCAGATGATGTGGGTCCCGCCACAGCTCCATCTCCATGTTTCCTTCTATCGCCGCATGATTTGGATCGCAAATCCTCCATGTATTGAATCGATTGATTCCACAAATACAAGGGTCTGTGACTTCACTACTCTTGTTGTTGTTGTTCAAGAGTATTGGAAGCTGGGAATTGCTTGGTGGGAGGATTTTGGCATTTGCAGAGGAAGCTAAAATTACGGGAACCGGAACCGCAGACCGAGACGGACACGTGTCTGTCTCTGTTTCTTATACTCCGCTCCTTCGAGTCGGTGGTGCGTATCGGGTGTGCCTGCTCTACCTACAGTTTTCTACTACGGAGATCACGTGACCACACTTTTCAGTAGCAATTGCTGTAATAAATAAATCAACTAACCCAATGCAAATTGCTAAAAAGTTCCAATAAAATAAGTACCCAATTGGCATAAATTTTTATGTTTAGCTCTAATTTGATCTTTGATTTTTTTTATACCTGAAATAGTCACATATGGACTCAAAACAAACATTGCCCTTGGAGCTTATAACAAAAAGTTCATGAACTAATTGGTTATATTTGAACGATTTTAGATATAAAAAAAAAAAATTTATAGACCAAATCAGGTCAAAACACAAAGGTTCAAAAACTTTTTTAGTTAAAAGAAATTTAGGAACTATATTTAGTATTTTACCTTTTAAAAAAGGTATCGTAATTCAGTCTAAAATCGTGTCCTCTGTGTAGTTGATGGAGAGGATAGCTGCCTGCTTTTTAGCCATGCGTTCGACAAATTGTTTTTGATGAAATGATTAGAAAATATATAAGCCAAACATTTTATGCCTTATGTTAAGTTAAATCAATGATGACACTTTATTAAATTTCACATATATACACTCAAGTGAATTGGTGGAAGCGAAACGATCTGTCTAAATGCATAATTTTTAATGATGTGTCATCACCCCATTAATAGTTTAGTCCAACCCAAATAAATCTCTTACAGTTTAATCTCATAATTGAAAAATGTTTTGATTCATATGCTAGAAAAACAGTTTATATGCATCTAGATTTGTTAGTTTTTAAAAAGATATTAGTGACGAATCATTTATAACTAAACAAATCAGTTGTTTTTGCAAATATAATCTTAGCAATGTCCTACAACTTTTAAAAGAAAAATGGTTGTGCACAACTATTTTATACCAAATTTCCAACCAACAAAAGCTAATTTAGCAGAAAGAGCATGGCTGTAAAATAAAAGCTGATATCCATAGTTGAGTAAAGTTATTATGTATCCAAACTATGTATGCCATACCAACAAAACCTTATGTACATAATTCCGAAACCGCAAGCACATGAAGCACAAGATCAGTAGTAATCAGTACATTCATTATCAACAATTCCCAACTTCCCTTTCTAATCGTAACATTAGCTAACATCAAGTCAAAACAGTATTAAAATTGCTCACTGTACTACACGGCCTATCACCAAAGCTTTCTACTCCTTAAGTCTGACCAAGTAGTCTCTACCAGAGGAAAATGCAAGCTTCAACTCAGCAATTAAGAAATACAACACAGAGAGTATGGTACCACCTCAAAATGGAAGCAAAGCCAAGCCGCCCTGGCAATTTTTGTTCCAGAGTAATAGATATTGGAGGACTTCGAGTTCATCACGTCTTCCCCTTTCGATTCATTAAGTCGTGATAATATAGAAGAACGCACATAGGTTGACCAAGAATGCTGAAGATGAACCAGAAGACCATATTTCCGACCTAGCATTTCAAAGAAAGAAAAGGATGCAAGGGAGAACTGTGAGTTAGGAATTGCACTCTAACAAATGATAATTAATATCAGCAAACTGAATGATGTATCCCAAACAAAATAATCGCCGTCTGATGATCCAAAGCAATAATGCAGCCAAATGAAGTATGGCTTCATAGAGTTGAGAGTTCATATTTCTTGTGGTCCATTACACATATATTTGACTTATTTCATTTATTCATTTCCCTCTTATAATAGCATTTCCACAAATTTCATTCTTTATTTATTCACTTGAGAGTGCAAAATTATCTCCCCAGGGTTCAGCCTTCTTAATCTCTATTAGTATCTTTGAAGAAAACTAGCACAACACATTTCCAGAATGGTTAGAATTCTGATTGTAGTAAAGTTTCTGATGCCCAGAACAAACCTCTATTTATAAACCCGACCATATATATTGAAAGTTCCAGATTTTGAGCATTCCTTGCCTAATTTGCCTAGATTTATATTCCAGTAGAAGTTCAAGTCTTAAAATTGGAAATAAATAAATATATTAAATTAAGCTTCACGACAATGTTTGAGAAGTAAAGACTAAAGAGTTACCACTTACCATTGAATTTCTGTACTTGTCTTGCAGATAATTTGTGATCAACACCAATGGAACCTGATTCAAAGAAACAAAGAAAACAAAGTTTCTCGCATATTACATGCTAGTACAAAATCCTAGAATATAACTGAATCTCCAAAATACCTTCTCTCTTCTTATTTACTTATTATTATTTTTTTTAAACAGATGTCCAAAGCTCAATTATTTTACCTGAAACATTATTCCAATGAAAGCCCATAACTTGAACACGTGGCAAGGAACAGCAATGCACAGCTGCAGTTGTATAATATATAAGTACGAGCGGATACCAAAGAACTTCAAGAATAAAACACTATCAATTTTATCTTTGCAAGAGTTATAGTGCGAGAAGATATAAGGTTTTTCATTTGTTTATTAAAAGCATAACCATGGCTCATTGGCTATTTCATAGTGGGAGTCTCTAAGACCCTAACCGCAATGAGTTGAATCTCTTCACTTCTTTTTTTCTCATCATGGCATCATATAACGCTACCAATTCCACAGGTTTCCTTTTGCATGTTGTTCTTTCTTTTCTTCCTTTTCTTATTTTTGGTAACTTTTTCATTCCCCTCGAATAGAGTTACACATTATAAGCAGGAAAAGAAGTACCCTGCCCTTCAAGATTGTGTTTTATTATCAGCATCTGTATCCTTCGAATGAAATAAGTACATCTTTGGCTTCTGAGACCATAATATGAGTATGAAGTTACTGCAACGGTTTTTTTAAATACTAAATTTTAATTCCATCTAAGTCTAACCATGAAGCATCTTCTGACATCATATACCCAAAAGATGAGAGTTCACACTATCCATAGGTCATACATTCACCAAGTACACACGATATATGAATCTTTCCATAATCAAAGAGCTGAATGCACAAGACAATAAAAATGAAGAGAGAAGAATTGTACTAGTGACATATACCTCATGGAATATGGCAGATACAAGAAAGGAGATCACGATGGCAACTCCCTGAAAAAAAAATCTGAATATATAAAAGAGCATAACTAAAGAACCTTTTAAATGATCGCCATTAAGGTCTCAATGTTGCTCAAACAGAGATAGATAAAATCGCCCTACTGCAAAAAGGTTGTTCAAAAGACATGCAATGAATCCTCATCTCCTTCAAGATGTACAAAAACTAAAATAGCATAGAAATTTTTAATAGAATAGGTATTAACACATGGATTATCCTTCAAGGACAAACATGAGCTACACGTAATGACAATGACACAATAAAGTTCGTGAACTCATGCAGCCCACAATAGCAGTGGAAGAAAACTAAATCAGAAACAGATGAGTCAGTAAATAAGCCTTGAAGTCAGGGAGAAAAAGAAGACTCTAGGCATATGTCTATGGTCAACCACATTACACCACTCCAGCATTAATTGTGACTTTTTACTGCAGTTTATAGTGTGCCACAAGAATAGAAAGAAAGGCTGAGGAGTCGCATTCTGACGAGAAAAAGCAAGGACCTTCAAGTTCAAACAAGGTTCATCTAAAAGCATCCACATGTTTTTTCAGAGAACAGGACACACAGGATGGTTACAAGTAGATCTAAATATCATATATGTTCTGTAGTCATTAAATTCCCTAAAACCATACTTTTGGTTCCACTAGGAAATATATGGTTTAATCTGATGAAAGCTGGAGAAAGAATATATGGGGATAAGAAGTCAATTGACATCATCCAATACAATGACACAGGTCAATACAGGCAAAATGTGAATTCTACATATCACAATTCCATCACATATTTTATGTACAAGCTTTAGTAGGAGCTCGTTTGTAGACCAAGGAACAAATTTTGCTACAAACAGTACAAAGTAAACGGGCTAAAGAACTGGTATATACCAATAAGAATAGCATTTATTCACTTGGTAAGTCCTTCAAGCATTCCTTGGAACTTAAAGCAAAGAGAAAGTTTATTACCCTCGATATCCCGCGCCGTAAACAAGGAAAATAGATATGACGAACCATCCACTTGTGAACAGGCTGCAATCCACCATAAGAGAATAATCATACCCACTTCAGATATAACTTGCTTTTATACTGTTTTCTTTTAAAGTATTCCACTTCACAGTAACTTCAGGCACCCAATTAGTAAGAAAAGGATATATAGTACAGCCAGAAGAAAAGTAATTTGTAAATATTTGCAGTCAGATTGGCTAGTGGAGTGAACTTCCTTAAGGTCGTAAACCTAAACACTAAACTTAGCCAGAATGATCTTTCACGTATAATAGAATAAAGCATATGCTGATAAAAAAAAGGACATTTATCAATTTACCGGCCTTATCATATTTAAGTTAAGTACAGTTCAATATCCCAGACAGATTGACATTGCTAGATATCAAGCTGGACGTATTAGAACAATAACAGAGAGTGCTATAGACAAAATTTATACAAATATCAAAACTGAAATAGTAATAAAGAACTAACCATATTCCACATTCTCCAGTACTGATGACAGACGCCGAACCAGGAAACATGCACAACACAATTTATCCATAAGTCCATTCCATCAAAAAGTTGTTGAAAACATGGATTGATAAAAGCAATTCAAAGAATATGGAACCTACCTCCTCAACTGTTTTGGCATTCCACCAGTCCTTGTAGAACTCACGGTCACCAAAACGAAGAAGCTCAGCAAGTATATTTAACCTGTATTAGCAAATGTAAGCAGAGTAATGTCTTCTATGTAATACAACTCATAAGAATAATCATGTGAAATTGATGATACTCATCTGAAAAATTGTAATCCATAATAAATAAATAAAAGCCCAAAGTAAACTTTTCATCAATAGAAACATAATTCTTGAAAGTGATTTCTATCATAATGGCTCTCTGTCTCTCTCTCAAAAAGCCCAAAGTAAACTTTTCATCTAAAGAAACATAATTCTTGAAAGTGATTTCTATCATAATAGCTCTCTCTCTCCCTCAGATATTGAGTACGTAACAAGGATATAATTAACAAGTGCATTCGAATTGATATGTCATTCTTTTCCAAGTTTGGGGTGAAAGATTGATTTTGCTGAAAAATAAAATATGTCCATAGATACTGCATCTAGGAAGTGGGAAATAATAAGAACTCATATTTACAGTTGTATGCAAAAAGAGATGCCGAAATTTTCATGAAATCACTTGACAATATTTGGATAAACCAAGTGCATATATATGACACACATATCCTTCACTGACTCAAGGAGAGCATACACACCAGAGATGGAAAAGGCAGTAGAACATGCAGAGCCACACATATAGATTTGGCACTGAAAGCTTCAAAACCCTCTCTATGGCATATAAAAGGTTCCCTTTCAAAGGATGTTGCGAATTCCGAACAATGGGATTAATATACTGCAGAATCATACCAACAAAGGCATGTCAGTATATACCCTAGTCCAGTTTTACAAAACAAACAAAACTAATCATAACACAAAGTAATCAAAACTTACTTGTTCTATGATAAATCCCATAAGTCCAGTAAAGACAACCAACTTAATAAGTTGACGAGCCACCCAACCTTTTCGAACAAATGCTGTGCGAGGATAACTTTGCTACATGAAAAAGACCATAACAATTGTATAACCTCAAATCTTCAATCTTTGGTTGAACATAAACAGAAAGCCATGTAGAGAGAACAGTAACGTAAGCAAATCCTCAAACATATAGAGAATTAAAAGGAAATAACAAACCCCCTTCAATGTTATGTATGTATTTACTCCCTAGTTTTTTTCTAAGCCTTATGATTGGGCATCAAATAATAATACAGAATTCCAAATTTGAGTTTTTTTTTTGCGTGTGGATAAAGTGAATTCATTTCCTGAACACCAAAATTACTACTAGAGCTTGAGTTTTAAATTTTTTGCAACAAGGTTTTTGTACCTCTTAGAGCACACAACTAATCTTAAAGGGTGAAGATTGAACACTGATATGCTTTATAATAAGAACATGAAACTGATACATACTCTTAGATTTAAGTCCACAAATAAAAAAAAACTTTATAAGTGCATTTACCTGATAGCATAACGTTGGAGCAACCATGAAATATGCCAAACTCTTCAAGCTTACATTATAAGGATGATCCATATTCAAAGCACCAGGCAGGACTTCCTCCTAATATTGCAGCACAAATAATTCATTTTAGAGTGATTGCTCTGAAGAAATTCTATTGTGTGAGAAAGGACACAATAGAGAGAGAGAGAGAGAGAGAGAGAGAGAGAGAGAGAGAGAGAGAGTGTTTTCTTTATACAATAAAAAGTCAAAACTCATTCTAAAGTGAGCTGGAAACATAATCTTGCAGATGTAAGGATTGGAAAAAGAAGAGTTAGAATCTACAATGATTGTCACACCTACAACAGTAATTATAGCTGAAACAATCACATTAGTGGTTTTTTTTTTTCTTTTCAAAGTTCAGTGGATAGTACAATGTCACCAAATATAATCCATCCCATTTGGCTGATTGTGAGTCAGGAAATGAGCACAATTATACAAGTAACATATGCCTGAACAATCTTTTCTACTCGATTCTTTGATCTTTCAATTATATATATATATATAACGAACTCTTTGAAGGTAATGCAAGTTACCTTTTCAGCTGCCCTTGCGACTGCTCTCATGTCATAGTTTGTATGTGCATAAGATACCAACTTTAACCATACAACACAAGTAAATATCATTAATGTGACACCTGAAGACACAGCAGAATCACACCTGCACAATTGAAGTCAATAAGTCAAGCAACTTAATCCATTCAGAAACTGATAGAGGTTGTTTCTAGATATTTAAGCGACCACATAATGAAGTCACATATATTTAACAAACTCAGATTCCCCTACTTTATGAAACAGCAGAAGGACCAACATACAAACTATAAACTCAGTATAATCCCTGCATTTGTCTAGTGTTAATCAAATTATTATATAATATAAATTAATCTATGAAATTTGGAATTCCTAGTGAATTCTTTTTTGGACATCGCTATTCCCTGATACCAAACTGACTTAGAGACGTTGAAACCAAGATAAGAACTGACATTAAGTTGTAACTAAACAATGGATTAAACAAAACACGACTCGTGAAACGTCAAGATCCAACTCAAGTCTCTTCCACTACATATGAAAATTAGGCACCATCCCTTTTTTCTTCATTGGTTCATGTCAGGAATCCAAATATTTACATATGAAAGAATGAAGAAAAGAAACAGACCTGAGAATCACAAAAACTGGAAACAAAACTGCAGCTGTGGTAATGATGATGTGAAGAGAAACAACAATCTGTGAATACAAGAAAGAAGTTAATTTCAAACAGTTAGGTACCCGCTCATTATACAGGAATTTAAATTGCTATCATAATTGACAATGTTGGGCCAGCGACACACTGCATATATCCAAAGGAAATGCGAAGATAATACAACGTCAACAAGTTGAGTAGAGAATTGAGGCACACAGAGGCATACACACTTCAGATATAAGGAAGCATATGATTAAAGACACTTTCCTAGAGCTAACCTTGTTTCAACTCAATTAAATCTTAGAAAATCCCTTGTAGTCAATGTATTTCTAATATAGAAGAGAACTATAGTTGAAATCCCTCCACTGACAAAAAACGCAATAGACCTCCAAGGAAATGTGAGAAAAGGCATGCTATTAGTGACTACCCTTCCCAATTTAAATGCCGAAAATTGACATTAAAGTATCAACTAATAAAGAGTTATTAACAGAAGATAGAAACTGGCCATAATTACATACCGGTTCAGTAATACGCTTTTGTTGTGCCGACTTTTCAACTATAAAGGCAGCAAGTGGGAAAATAGGAAGGGAAAGACTGCAACCAGAACAAGAATACACAATTTTCTAAGTATGATTAATTATTCAACTCAACAAAACATTGAACAATCAAATTTTGAGCAAACATAACAGATAGGAAAAAGAGAGAGGAAACAATACCAACTCATGAACAGTGGCCAATCTCTCAAAGATGTTGATCTAAACCAAAAATCAGATCCCATTAACCAACCATACTGCACCCATTATAGGAAACAACAAAAAGAAAAAGAGTCATCAAAACCTGTGGGCCCTGACTAGATAATATACATTTCTTTTCGAAGCAAAAGGTCAACAAAATTGCAGTCAGCATTCAACAAAACTAAAAATGCAAAATGAGGAGGCACACCTTCATTACATTCTCAATGATAAGCCTGCTATTTACAGCAACAAGCACTACTATACAGAGGTTGAAGAGTCCCGCATGGCTCTACACACACAGTTCACACTAAAATTCAGTATCCCGGTACAAGAAAACAGCACAATTCAAGCAAATAGTTTCACTAAAGAAAATATACGCTGCTTAAACACATGCAAGATCAAAACAGTGAATCTGAATTTCGATCAGCAAGAGCAGAACACAAAACAGCAACAAAAAAAATCGATGCAAGAATCTAAAGCTGCTGCGACCTGTTTGAAGATAGCGTCGGAGCTGAGAGGGCTCTCCTTGATTCTCCGGTGAGCCGGAACGCAGGGGCGGTAAGTATACTTGATCGCAAGATGTGCATCGTCGCCATTCCTGACCTTCTCTTCAGCACCGGCTCGACTCTCGGGCGGAATTGAATTGGCGGCGTCCCCGATCCGATCCACCGCGTTGACCGCAGGCTTATCATTAGCGAAATTGGCAGGTCCTCCTCCATTGGCGGCGGGCCTCCGCCTGAGATCGGAGGAGGCGGTGGTGGCGGTGGCGGTGGCACTTTCCGCCTTCGGTGCCTCCATTATCGACATGCGAGGAGAGAGTTGCTACAAATGCACCACCACTTCTACGTGATTTTGTTTTCTTGAATTGAAAGAGCGAAAATTCCAGAAATAGCAGTGGAAAATAGGGAAGAAGGAACAAAAAGGGATGACCACTTTTTTTTGGTACCCAAACTTTCAAAAAATATCCAATTTGTTACCCAAACTTCTATTTCTTCTAATTTAGTATCCACACTTTAATTTTGCATCCAATTTAGTACCCATCATCTAATTCCGTCAAGTAAACCATTATATGATGACGTGGCGAGCTGACGTGTACATTTTTGATGACGTGGAACTTAGAGGCTCATGCACTTGCTGACATGGCAGTGATTGTAATTTTTAGTTGATTGAATTAAGAATGTCTTGCCACAGTTTATCTGGATGGAATCTTACCTGGTTATCATCTACACATCACAACACATCACAACACCACAATACCACAAGAGAACTCTT
>JAYMTA010002661.1:0-15958 GCA_036897625.1 Pelargonium cotyledonis | reverse complement strand
AAATATATGAGTTGAGTCGGGCCACATTGTTTTTATTGTGCAAATATGTATGTGATCGATCGGTGCATCAATGTCTCAAAAGTGACTTGATTGAGTATATATGAAAACGACATGGTAAAAATCAAATAAAAAATTAGTTTTGTTATCTAATGTTAATTTATGTACAAAAATATTTTTTTTCATTTAAATTTTATTACTTCTTTGTTATTTATCAAAAATACGTTTTTATTTTAATTATTAAACAAAAAACCATATACACACAATTATTGTATTCAATTATTTATTTTATTATATAATGTAATCATTTGTTTTCACGAGGATGAGGAGCTAGCATTGGAGTAAAAATTGCTATGAGGGTGCTAAACACTCACTTGATAATGTGGCACTTTGGAAATAGCATTTCCCTTTTTTTTTGTATTCTAATACTTTTATGAACTTCTAGTGTGAAGTGTCTGATTTATAAGATAAAACGTACATTTAATAAAATTATATTTTAATAGGTGATACAAACGTACAAAGCTCGAATCTAAAACCTTTGAGAATATTCACGTGCCTTAAACCACTTGCCTGCAAGTCCGGTTTCATATTGTAGATTCTAATCCCCATTGACGTAAAGTAACTTTGTTTAGTTCAGTTTAATGAAAATAATAATAATGTTAGTATCAAGCGCAACAATCTTGTAATGGTCAAGACTCGGCCAAGAAATAAAATTCATTAGTACGAGCATGAATGTTAACACTCACTTGTTTGGCTGAATCTCATTAACCTCATACCGCTACCGGTCCTATAAACGAGCTCGAGAAATCAGACTGCAAAACAATATTCCGATTGAAATATCAACATATTGTTTCAAACTGCCCATTTAGGAAGTTACTCATGCAGGTTTACAAAAATTAATAACTAGCGTATATACAATCCTCCGAAATAGTACAAATAGAGTTTCGGTAACTACATACCCCGATGCTTATCAAGATTCGTTTTTGAAACAAAGTAAATGTGAACAGAAAAAAAAAACTAGGCAGCTTTCTCAATCCCAGGCCTTCTAATTCTAGTTGTCCTTGGGAACGTCTTTTTTAGGAACCTTTGATTCCAATTCCTTTGGCTTTGCGTTCTCCGCAGCTCTGGAAAATGAGAGATATTTTTATCAATCAAATAGATTGAAGAGCAAGTTATATCATTATTACATAGGTGCTACTCGGAAAATCACAAGCAAAAAATATGAATCCAGTGACGCCACGTCGATAGAGATCAAACACAAGCTATAAGTAACCTTGCAAGAGAAATGAACAAGTGAGGAGTATAGTATTGTAATCGCCAAGAATTCTCATATAAGGATTGAGTGACAAATCCTCGAAACCATACACAACTGAAAGCAAAAAACTATAACTTTATACTTCAAAAAGTTTTTTATTCGACTAAGTTATAAAAACCGATCAAGTAACCGGGCAACGGGTTGCTACTTGTATATCGTATCCCCCTTTCCATTTTAAAATCAAGCTGGCATTGAATTCAAAGAAAATGAGCTATTAATTCTACCTAGGTAGCTCTCTAAGGCCAAAGAAATTTAGAATGTAATAGGAAAAGATTATAAAATTCAACAACAGAGGTTTATATATTTTGCAAAGCTAAATAAAAAATTAGATCAAGCTTTCAAAATCATATGATCATCCTCTAGATCACTGAATCAAAATCTATTAGTCCTGCTCATACATGAATCATATATTACCTAAAAGCTTCCACTAATAAGCCAAAATGGTTCAATTCCACGCCATAAACACACTCAACATTTTTAACATCCTAGCAGATATCAATATAGCGGAGCAAAATTTCTATTAGACTAAAATCCAATAGGATTCATAACATGCCTACTACATGAGATTTGAAAAATTGCATCGAATCAAAATGGTCTTACTAGCACAATGTATCACAAAACGATACGATGAGATTCTCTTTTACCACCCATGTGTGTGTGAAGAATACAGAAACGATCTGATTTGAAATCGATGTTTTCAAATTTGGAATTTCAAAGATTGGAATTCAAATCCAAATATAATCTTTTGTGATGAAATTTCGAATGAGATCACAAGAGATGTCATTTCTGAATGTTTTGAGTTTCATTGAATTAGAACCAAATTCAAATTCTTGGCTCATCCAGAAACTGAATTCGAAGTCCAGAATTTCATGTCCTTTTTGAAATCTCATATTTCACAAATATCTTCAGAAATCAAATTCTTAGCTCACCCAAAAACTAAGCTTGGAATTCAGAAATTCATACAAGTTTCGATATTCATAGAATTCGAGCCAAATTGAAATTCAACTTCATAGCTCATCCAAAACGAATTCGAAATCCAGAATTTCAAACGAAACAACAGATCTCAAACAGATCAGGATCCAATTGCGATTCACTGCGCCTAAAAAATCAAGCTACAATCGCAAATCGCAAACCCTAGCGAACACAAAATTCATCAAAAGATCGTAAAAGAGTATGCGCATAGAGCGCGAAGAGCTTACTTCGAAGCAGCGGAGGATTCTTCTTCGACCCATTGCCGGAGGTGCTTGACGTTGCGCCTGAATATGGAGGAGGTCTGCTTCACATCGCCTCTCATCATCAGATAAATGCCTCCGACAAGAGCAACCGACACGATGAAATTCGTCAGAGCCATTTCGCTTCGGAAAACCTAAACCTAATCGGAAACTCGACCGGCGATCGTACGGACTGCGAAGAACAACTGTTCTTGTACTGACTGAGAATTTTCAGTCTCTCGGAGAAGACGATTAGGGTTTATCAAGGTCTCTAAATGGGCCCTATGTGGGCTTCACTTATTGGGCCTTGAGAAAAGGCCCATTCAGGCCCAATATTACGATACAAGCCCACAGGCCCAATCAACAATCGCTGAAGGGCCAGAAACAGAGGCCACAACAGACAGTAACAACCAGAGAGAACAACACAGCAACTGAACCTCAGTCGCCAACTCCGGCGAGTGCGAGACCGGCCGGCGCTATCTCCGACGTCTCCCAAGGTAATCAACCTAATTTCACACTTCAGATCTCACCGATCCTTCGACTTTTATGAATAACTTTCGAATTTTCTGAACCAATTTTCGATTCTCATTTCCAGGTTTTTCAACTTGGGAGATTATGAGATCTCGCGAGGAGGAGCGGTCCACATCTCTCTACGATCTCTCCTCCACCATGATCATCGTCCAGAAATTGTCGCGATCGCGATCGCGACCGTCGCCGGTCGCATTGGCGTCGATGTTTCTGGGGATCTGGGCGGGTCTGGTGCTGTTCGGATCCGTATCGTTCGTGATCGGGTTCGTTTTGCTGCCTTGGATCATTGGTTTGGGGTTTTGGCTGTGCTTCGCTGCGATCTTCTCCAATTTGTCGCAATTTTGCTGCTCCGTTCTCTTCTACGCACCACTTCGCCAAAATCATGTTGCTGTTCTTGGTTAGTCTCTCTCTCACCTCTCTCTATACAGTGAATCATAAATAAAAATAAAAATTGGAATAGCAATTTTCATGAGAAAAAAAAACATAATACAAACATGAATAATGAAAATTCTATCAAATGATTTGAATTAGATGATTTGATTATAGGAAATTTTTTGTCTAATTAGTCTGAATTATGTCCCCTTCTGTGAACATTTTAACTACAATTGTTTAAAATATTACTAAAATTGTTATATAATTGGATTTTTCATGAGAAGTTAGTGGTGTGAAATTAGTTTATACGAACTTGGGTTTGATTTTTATGTATTTACTAGAAAAGAAGGTACAATTATAGGGACAGAAAGGTACACGTATAAGAGTTGCACCATACATTACGTATGAATAGTATGTTAAATTTGACTTAAATGTTCATATTTTGAAGCATTGAAGAACTAGGTGGTGTGAAAAAATTATGAAGAATCAGCAAAGTTCACGGTAAAAACCTTTGTTATAGCATACAATACACAAGTAGATTGGGAAAATCATTAATTCTCTCACATTTCCGACTTGACGAATTTAACCATGAATCCAGTAGAATTTAATGTTCATGTTCTTGTATATCTTCTTGCATTTAATTCCTAGTTTGTTTGATTCACTAATTCACAGTATCTGTATGGTTCAGTTCTGTTCTTTGACATTTCTATATGCGTTTTGTTGGTTTTAAAACTGGATTTCGGGTTTGTGTTTGTCTAGGATGGAAACTTGGGTGGAGAAAGAGAAATAGAGAAATCATGTGTATGTTTTTGCCTTTTTCATATGTCCAAAAATTCTTAACCCTTGTTGAGACTATAGAAGAGTCAATGGCTGTTTAATTAATAGTTGTTGAACATTTTTTTGTGTTCTAATTTTGTGAGAAAGAAACTCAATCTCCAATTCATTTTCTTGTATATTCGGTTGATGCTTCTTATATATATGAACATAGTTTTGTTGGTCATCGATTTTCTTCATCATTCAAAGACCAGTTTATTTAGTTATGGTATGCTAATATTAGTATAGGTGGCGTTTGGATTATAATTTGTTAGAATGGGAATAAGAATCAGAATGTCATTTACAAAACCAAATCTTAATTCAAACTTCACAATGAGAATCTGATTCTCATTCTCGAACAAAAACTCTAATCCAGACGCTACTTATGTACTATATGACGTTACAGTTAGCGAATCATATTGTAGTTTCTGCATATTACTATACCGGAAATGGTCATATATGTATGATGTGGTGTCCAAAATGTTTTAAAAAGTTTTGACAGAGTCGAGTCCAGTTTTTGCTGTGTTTGACCGGGTCCCGAATTCGTAAAAAGGTGAAAAGAAAAACTTTTTTGGTCGGTCCAGGTTTGGTAACATTGATATCCATGTGATTGATGCTTTATGTTTGACGATAATTATGTATATTTAGGAACTATATAGACCCATGTGTGTGAAATTGATACAAAGGAAGAGTAAAATACAGAAACATGCTCTGTGTTACTAATTGCTATAAATAAAGATCACAGGAAATAGATGTATTTTGCTTTGTTGATCTCCAGATTCACAACTTACATAGGTGAAAAAAAGAGACTAAGTAGAGCATATTATAGCTACAAAATGGTATGATTCAGATTCAGCCTGTGTAGATGTGAACACCAATAGCTATAAGAAAAATAGTAATGAGCCCGAAAAAGATGATGGTGTGGACCAATATGGAAACCCCGCTGGTCTGCATATTCGCAAACTCAATAACTCTCTTGTTCCCCGGAAGCTGGAAGAGTAGTCCCGGCGTCAGGAGCACAAACAGCACCACCGCGATCACCACCGGCCCCCAATCCGCCATCGCCGATGATAGAGAGAGAGAGTTGAGAGAGGAGAGGAGGATAAAGAAACTGATGAAGAGAGCTATAAAAAAGGGGAGATTGTAGGGGGAGAGACAAATGGAAGAAGAGAAAGGTTGGGACAAATTAAGACAATTGGCATTGGATTCTGTCCGTAAACGGCGCTTTGTTTTGTTTGTGGCTCTTTGTCCTTCCCTCTCGGACGGCCGGCAGTATTGTGTTTCTGTCTGTCTTCATTTCGAAAGGCTTGACCCTAATTCCGAAAGCTGACAATTTGGGTTTTGGGTTTTGCATGCAAAACACGTGCATGTCCCATTTTATACTGGTCTTGAACTCACGCCTTCCCACGTGAAAATACATTGGTTTTTACCATCATCTAAGGGATAATATTGGGTTTCTTAAAGAGCTAAAAAGTAATTTCAAGATCGGCTCAGCAGCCTATTTGTTAAATAAAAACCTCAAATTCATGGCATAAAGACGTGCATGTCCTATTTTATATTGGGCCAAGAAGGTATCATTGGGGCTTGTTAAAGAGCAAAAGAATCACTAAGATTGGCCCAGCCCATTTGTTCATAAAAATGATAATTAAAAAGTTCCATTGCCGGGAATCGAACCCGGGTCTCTTGGGTGAAAGCCAAGTATCCTAACCGCTGGACGACAATGGATTGTTGAGCACTTGTCAGTAATCTTTAATTAGATACTAATAACCTAATGCAAATTTAGTAATTAATATCTAGTTCTCACAATTTGGATAAATAGGATTGTGAATGCTCATCCACTGTCCACATCTTCTGGTTTCTATGCACTGTAGTTGGCAAATCTTTGTCAAGTAGTCCCAACTGGAGCTAACAAATTTAAGTCCGTTCCTAAAGGCCTTTCGAGTTTGTGAAGGTAAGACCCAACCAAGTTTGGGTCGGGTTATTGTCGCGTGCCCACAAGTTTGAGTACAAATTGTCAAGTCTAGTCCCAAAAGACTAGATGATCATAAATTCCAAAACTTGGACTATACATATGTGTCCAGAGCCTTTTTTACTATAAACTCCCCTCCCCTCACGTGTTGGTAAATTTCTTCCACACGCGGACCGCTACAAACATGGTCATCTGCAAATGGATCGAATACCAGAAAGAAAATCAACGTAAACAGGCCACCTTTGGACCGAAACACATCTGATACCATGTTAAATTTCACTAATTGAGCTACAAAAAATTACTGAGCTACCATGTTCAAGTAGCTCATTGTATAAACTAACTTTGTGTTTCAAAAGTAATTCAAACTATAATTCAACAAGTACAAAGAAACAGAAGTATCACACTTTCTGCTCTTGCAAGTTTGCATCTTCTTCTTCTTCTTCTTCATCATCATCTTCCTTACCCTTATTATACAAAGATCTTGGTGATCAATTACACCTAACTAACAAATAATATAATGAAATATAAAAAGACACCAACACAACTTCCATGTTTTAAAAGCTTCCTTCAATGTCTTCTTACACCTTTACCTAGAAAGAGGCAAAACAAAGAGACCATTCCAAAAACACCTTACCTTATTGGCTCCATCTTTACACATACACCTCTCTCTTTTTCTCTTTAATAAAGCCCCATCTTCATCATTTCCTAAAGCCATGCATGAAAATCAATCAATATTCAATCAAACCCTAATTTCAAAAAATATAAACAATAAAAAAAAGTTTTTCTTTTTTTTATATATCAATAAAGCAAACCCACTACCATCACACATTCATATACCTTTCCTCCATCTTAAACCCATTGTCTTCTTTCTCATTAAGTTCAGCATATCAAAAGCCTTAGCCACCAAGAAAATTCAGTCAATAATTTCATCCCCTCAGGCCCTCACTACTACATATAGCCAAAGAACATAGATTTGTTTCTTCATAATCAAAACCACCGGTCCCCAACGTGCGTACCTGAGAGCGATGAGTGCTGATTGGGGACCGGTGGTTGTTGCGGTGGTTTTGTTCATCTTGTTGTCGCCGGGATTGTTGTTCCAGGTACCTGCAAGAACAAGAGTCGTAGAGTTCGGGAACATGATGACTAGCGGGATTGCTATTCTGGTTCACGCTATTATCTATTTCTGCATATTGACCATCTTGATCATTGCTATTGGTATCCATATACATGTAAACTAGTGAGTTCATGATTCAAGCTTCTCTTCCTATTCTTGACCTTCATTTCTTCCTGAAATGGGTTTATGTTTTTTATGTTTTGCATTTTTTTCATCTCAATCTATACATAAATATCTGAAACGAAACAATCTGTCAATCTTCGTATCTTTGTGTATGTGTTGTGATCTTCCCTAAAAGGTTTCTAGTTCTAAATGTGGTTCAATCGAGTAGTTCCACAAACTAGAAACATATAGCAAGGAACTTCCATTATTGAATTTAAACCCTAGAAGGGTAGCGGATTTGGTTTCAACTTAATCGTACTTGGGTTGACTAAACCAACCCGTTAAGATAATCGTATAGTGTACGTGTTGAACTTGCTCGACCCGCTTAACCCGTTTAATTAAATGAGTCATGCCACCCATTTAAGGTTAAAAAGGGTAATTTTTTTAAGCTTGCTGAGTTGATAATGACTCACATTAATTAATTGGGTCAACGTTGGGTCGGGTAATTTTGTACTCAACTATTAAATCGTATTGAGTGTGTCACATCGTGTCAACCCATTCATAAATGGGTCGAATTTGTGTTGTTATCAATCCGTTTAACAATCGGGTCATGTTCGAGTTGACACATTTAACATAACACTAAGCTTTTAGCACGAACATGACCCATGAACACAAACATCTAGTTCAAGCCTCATTAGCCTCACAAACAAATCAATCAAGCTAGCTAGGTACTACCACAAACAACAGCATTGATACCTTAGCCATTTCCCCAATATGTTGAATCAACTACATGGATACTTTGACAAATCACGATCTTCTATTCGTATTCTCCTCCTACACTCTAGAGCGTGCAATTCGGGTTTTGAGTCATATCTTTTTGGATTCAGGTTGGAGAAGGCCTAACCCAAACTTGAAATGAAAAGAACAAAGGTTTCGGGTTCTACAGTAAAATTTACTAATTGGTGCTGTTTTGTCTGACCCAGTCTGACCCGAAATATAATTGGATCTATTCCAAGCAACCAAAACCCATAAAAAAAATAAAAAAAAAAGAGGATTGGATCAGGTTTTGAGAACCCACAGGTTCAAGTCTACCCTGTCAACTCTATCAATCATTTGGTTCAAAGCAATTACTAAAAATAATCTCTCACTAATTACAAATAACAACTAAAATCAACAAAACCAATTTCAGATAAATTAAATCAGCTAACTTAACAATCAAGTAATGTAGCAGAAACAAGAAACAGTAGAATTGAAAGATTCCTCCCAATTTCCTTCCAACAACACAACACAATGCAATAAAATCAAAGAAAACCACACAACACAATGCAACAAAATAACAAACATATACACATACATAAATAAAATCATAGATAATGGAGGATCAAATTCAAAGCAGAACAGAACAGAAACCCTAAACAATTAATTAATCAATCAAAATCATCGTACAAATTAAATTACTGATCCGAATCTCTTAAACTGAGATTTTATTTCTATATGCATATATAAACAAAATCAAAGAAAATGGACATTCAAATTCAAAGCAGAACAGAACAGAAACCCTAAACATTTAATCAGTCGAGCAAAATCATCTTACAAATCAAATTTCTGGTCCGAATCGCTCCGATCCTCAGTCGGTGTAGATGTGGAGACGCAGCGCCAGGATGATAATGGCGTAGAGAGCGAAGAAGATGAGAGTGTGAGTCGCGATGGCCTTGCCGTTGGTCCTCAAGCTCCCGAACTCCAGCTGCTTGCCGTTTCCCGGCAACTGGAAGAGCAGTCCCGGCGACAGCAACACGAACAGAACCACTCCGACGATCACCGGAGCCCAATCCGCCATTTTTTGCCCTAATTTGATGGATTTTTCTGGAGAAAATTAACACGAACCAGAGAGTGACGAAGCTCTTGAAGTTGAAGAAGCAGTAGCTTCTAGAGGAAAAGCCTGTGGAGGTCGACACTTGTGACTGTCCATTTTGCGCTTTATTTGGGTATACGGTGCTGCCACGTCATCTCGTTTGGATAGAGCTAACAAATTTCGTCTGGATTTCGGGTTGAAAATGCCTAACTTGAATCTCATCCCGAAAAGTTTTCAATTTTCATGTCACGCGTCGGGCTGGGTCGGGCATTGTTAGTCGGCTCTTTTTTATATGATTTGAGCTCATTTCGCATCAGATTGACTTTGTTTGCAAATTTGGGTTTAAATTGTGTATTGTACATTTGGATCAACTCGAGTCGGATGAAATGGACTCTTGTTTGCAAAAATAATTCGGGTAGTTCATATCTCGATGTGGACTGAACTTCGTACTAGACTTAAGCTCGTCCGACCCTTGGTAAAAGTTTTCGGTCTCAATTTGGTCCAGCCTTAGTCCATATTGGATAGAAACTGAACATGTTATTTCCTTCATTTAACTGGAAAGTGTTGATCAGTTAGAAAAGAGTTGTTTAAACTTAAGAGAAAATTAATTTAAAAAAAAATGCAATCTGTTAAAACTTAAATCTAAATGAAACTGGACGTCTTTTACCTAAAACATATTATAAGAAAAAGACCATTTCTTGTGATTATGGTGAAAGGAAACTTAGAAAATAAGGTATTGTGGCCTTTGATGTGATCAAACACTTGCAATTTGGAAAGTGATAAAGCACTTACCACCAAACTTTTAATTAAAATGATGCTATAAGATAGGCTTTATCCTTGAGAGATACAAGGGTTGTTTGGTAATTTTTCATGAAAATAATAAGATATTTAGAGTATATTGTTTATTTTTAACTAAAATTAACAAGTTAAAAATAGGATAAACCGGTCACTTTTGTTGGAGCTCAACTTGTAGACATGCCTAATTCTTACATAACTCGAGTGGTCATAAGTTCGTGAAAAACTAATCAAAACTACATTTATTAGTGTCAACGCAAAAGAAAATGATATTTCATCAACTAAATTGAGTGATTGAATTGATGAATTTGTCATTTATGATAGAGATCAACGAATATATCAATTTAATACTTACATAATCCGAGCAGTGATCAAGACCGAGTAAAACCCATCAAAACTACTTCTAATAGTGTCAACCTAAACAAAAATTAACTTCATTTCATTTAGTTATTTGAGTGGTTGAAGTGATCAAATCGGTTGTTTCTTGAAGTCGTCAAACTAATAATTCAATCAACAATCGATAAAATATTTCGAACAAACTTCAAAAACATTGCTTGACAAAATATCAATAGTTGTTTTAATGTATGACATGATCACATGACATCAACGTAATGACTCAATCGATTTTGACTTCTTCATTTATCAAACAAACGAACAACACCCGACGATGTGAACACAATATTATTATTTTTTATTCCTATTCATATTCCTCGAGGATTGCATTTTCACTTTGGCACAACACATAATATTATGCCATCAACATTGCCTTCCTTTTCCACAAACTTGTCCTCTTCTTCATCTTCTTAAAGATTTCAAGACCTCCTCAGAGAGAAATGAACGATTGGGCTGCTCCACGCTGCTCCGTTGATCGTGGTGGCGCTCTTCGCCTTCTTGTCGCCGGGATGGATCTTCCAGATGCCAGGAAAGAACCGGCCGCTCGATTTGATGAACATGAAGACAAGTGTCGCTTCCATATTTGTTCATGCAGTTTTGTATGTTCTGTTTCTCATCTTGTTTCTTGTTGTTCTCAACATCCACCCCTATATCTAATAGAAGATACAGAATATGCTTCTTTGATGTTGTGTTACTAAATATTAACAATCATATCATAACTTTGTGGGTCTAGCAGTCAAAACGTTTTAGTTTTCGATTTCAAGTTCAAGTTTAAATTTATCGAACAACATTACAAGACAACGAACCCGCGATCTATAACCCATACGAACTCAATTCTTTTAGGTCAAATTTGGGCATTAACCTGTAATTTATTAAGAACTAGAATTTTTTCGAACTGGCGGTCAGTTCTAACAAAAGTTGCATCAACCTTTAAAACTCGATCAACAATTTCATTACTTTTGATTTACCGCCAAACATTATGTATCAACGAAATTTACATCAGATCACGAAACTAAAATTTAAAACATTCTCACAAATCATGAATCAAGAAAGATACAGATTAAACTACAACAACAAACAATAGGAAGCAACCAAAAGACACAAATTTTGCTCCATCAACCCATATACACATGAACACCAATAGCTAATAAGAAAATACACATGAGAGCAAAGTAGATTAAAGTATGAACCAGAATGGAGACTCCACTGGTCTGGAAGTTGCTGAATTCGACGAACCGGGAGCGGCTCGGGACCTGAACCAGCAACCCTGGAGTGAGGAGAATGAAGAGAACCACCGCAACTAACACCGGTCCCCAATCCGACATCTCTCAACCTGTGATTCTCAAATGGATCAAATGGATCTGTCCGACAAGTGGTTTGGGGAGTGTAATGAGCAGAGGATATAAAAGGGGGAATCTTGGTTACTTTGGTGGGAAGGGACAAAGATGCTGAGTAGGAAAAAAGTGAAGGCTAAAGTATCAAGCAATTCTGATTCACAAAGCACATGCACTATTGAGAAGCTTCATCCAATGACATGTGCATAGTCAGTGTCGGGTTAGGCCTTTTCAGCCCATACCCGATCCAAAATGAAAGCCATGGTCTCCAATTCATCCTAAACGTTTGCATTTATCCTAAAAGGCATGTTTGTTACCACAACAGAGTTCCACGCCAAATGTCAATGCAAAAAAGGTGCGTAATCAAACGTTGGGAAAACTGAAAAGCATAACCTGAAAATAATTCAAGTGACCCGAAACATGTAAATCACAATAGTTCACTTCATTTCATCAAATCACAACAGCACAATCAGACACAAAAAAGCAACAAGCAAACTAAAATAGAAAAAAGTAAATAATAAATGTTTCTCATCCCTGTTTCAAAGGCCTAGAAGTGAAACAAAACTATAAAACCTCATTTTTAGATTCCAATCAAAATTACAAGTCTTTCAACGTTACTGAATGGTCTCATGGATCTTCATGCATGGATCAAGCATAGTTCAAGCGAAATATGTCATTGAACACGTAGAAGCTCCCTTGTGGTGTCGGCATTAAATGAAACATCTACAAAATTAGCAAAAAATAAAATATTGTTATAACTAATCAAGGCTAAGACTCCACAAAGAAAGAACAACTATGCCTTATGATACTTCCACAGTCGATAAATAACTTCTGCACTCAAGTACTAGGTTATCAGACAATGAAGAAATTATGTCACTCGTTCAAAACTATACTTATAACTTTAATCACATATATAAATTACCCAAAACCCTATAGTATAATTCATAAATGCTCATAGATTATAATTGGTAAAGGGATAATGATTAGCCAACAATGCGAGATCCTCATCCGAATGTACCTTCTGTATCACATGCCCATTTCTTTGATTATCCAGTCTCTGATTTTAAATTAACAGAACAAATCTAACTAAGGTACTCAACTACTCCCTTAAACATCAATCAACAAGATACATTATCAATCTATCTACTCAATAAATCAGTCAAACATGCCCATTTCTTTTGAAATCTAGTCACCAATTTCAATTAACCAAACCAAATTAAGTATGCTACTAAATTATTCCCTAAAACACCAATTATCAAGATACATTATCAATCCATCCACTCAATCAATCAGCCAAACGACTCAAACCAAACAATTATATCGGGTATGTTTGAATAGAGAAGCTATAGTTATCACAGCATCCCAACAACAGCAGCAGCAAACCAACATTTCCATTTCAATACACTACATGCCAATTTCTTTGGATATTTAGACTCCAATTACAACTAGAAAAAAAAAACGACAACAACAAATTCAAGCTTCTAAACTAGTCCCTAAAGCACCAATCATACTTAATGACTCGGTCAAATCATACAGCTACATAACAAAAACCCCAATATTTAGATTTCAATAAATTGCATGCAGTTTCATTCCAAATCCGGTCTCCCATTTCAAATTAACAAATCTACGTAAATAAACTACTCCCTTAAAACGCCAATCAACAAGATACATTATCAATCCATCTACTCAAAAACCAGTCAAACAATACAGTCATATAATCTAGATTTGATTATTTGAACATAAAATCTATAGCTATCACATCATATAAACAACAAAACCCCCAATATTTCGATTACTCGACCATGCAGGCAAGGTGCTCGAGGAAATACCTGACTGAACTTGAGCGCGTGCTGTTCGCCGGAGAGCTGGAGGTTGCCGCTGACGAAGACGAGCATGCCGCCGGCGGGGCCAGAAGGCTGGCAATCGACGGTGGTGATGCTGTGCTTGCACTGATCGAAGGGGAGGCTTCCGAGCTTGGTGGCGATGTTCTGTGCGCCCTGGATCTTCTGGCCCTCGAAGCTGAGCATGGAGCCGTCCTGGTAGAGGTTTCCGAGCACGGCGCGGTTGGTGTCGAAGGTGGTGTAGTAGTGCTCCACAAAGGCCTTAGCTACTGCGTCTGGATCCATTTCTTCTCCTTCTTCTTCTTCACTGTGTCTCTGCGAGAGCTTCGATTTCTTGGGGTTTTGGGAGGGTTAGGGTTTTTATATAGCCGCCGTGATTTTATTTTTATTTTATTTTTGGGGATTTAAATTTAAATTTTATTTACGTATTTATTTTGAAGCTTATTGGGTTGGGCTTTTTGGAATGGGTTGGGATGGGCTTGGGTTTGGTTTTAACAAGTCGGCCCAATTATTGTATGGGCTTGGGTTTGATTTAACAATGGGTCAACCAATGTTTTGGTACCTATTAAGGTAGATATGACAGTTCGGATTTCAAACCGGCGGAGTTCAGCAGGAAAGAAATGCATATTTTTATGGATTTGTTCACTTTGTCTCGTAATTTTTCAAGGGGCCCAAAATCGTAAAAGTCTTAAGTTGGGGTTCCGGGTTTCGCGGAAATGGATCCATATTGTTAGCTATGTACTAAGGTCTGGATGGGAATTGGGGTCGCAATCTATGGCACAGGTAAATTTAATAATTTGGACAAAATTGGTACATACTGTAAATTTAGCTAATTTAAGTGTCACAGGGTTATCTACTCAACAAAACAATCTAATTTAACAATACTATAAGTAACAAACAAATTCAAAACAAAATATATTATTATTATCAAAAATGATAAAGTTTTGTTTTGTTGCCTTGTCATTTTCTTACTACAAATTATATTATTTTAATAGATATATGCAACAAAAAGCAACATAGTTCAAAAGTCTATCCATAAGATCATAACCACTATGATATATCAAAAATGCTATTATAGTATCAATAGATTAATCAAAATTTTAAGATATATAGATTAGAACAAAAATAAAATTAGAAAAGACAAAATAATAAATAGTTATGTGATTGTGATGCAATTCATGCAAATTGCAATGCTTTTCTATTATTCTACGTTATTGCTATTTATAATAATTGGTGACCAATTAGCTTTTGAATTTCAAAATCTATATATATTTATCAACTATTTGTCGTGATTTGGACAAATTAATCACTTGTGATTATTTTCAATAATAATAATTAACATGTGGCTTGTGGATCATTATTTAGCATATTTAATCTATATACATTGAAGTGCCAATATTTTATACAAGTTTGACTATATTTTTCAAAATATCAACATCATTAGTTACATATTAATATTTTAATAAATGTATAAATTTAAGTCTCGTGATGCAATATTTATTAGAAATGACGACTGAAACAAGTTGATATTTGGTCGGTTAAACATCAACCTCTAAATTAAGTCTATTCGTTGCTGATTTTTAATTTTAATTTTTAAGATTGGTAATTTCCTTTATAGTTACTCTTTTGTGGTTATTTTTTTTTAAGAAAATTTTACTTTTGTTTAATTAACATAGTTTTTTTTATTGGGTAGCAAATAGTAGGTTAGAAATTGAAAATAATTTCAACATATAAATACATATATTACAAACTTTAAGAAAATATCCAAAAACTCTATCTACTTGCACATGAAATTGGTCATATATTTGGTTATATTGTTTCATTTTTAGTGACACAATGATCATATTGTATAAAATTAAACAAATAAAAACAGTCTTTAATTTTCTATTTGGTTGGTCCACAACCCTACCCACTTGACTTTAAATGATGTCTCTACATTTCAATATTCATTTTAAATAATTATAATTTTTGCTAACTGAACCCTAACTGATGCGCATGTTTTAATCGGGGTCAATGCAAGCACACTTGGAAGATGATGTGTCGAGTCTTCTTGTCCACGTACGATAGGGTTGCAATGTTCTAAGTCTCAAGTTGGTTGATCGCCTGCGTGGCTTGGTCGTCTTGACACTTGTCACCTGTGGGGACCAAAACACTAAAGAACGATGACTCGAGGTTGTACTCTGAGACACCGCCTTCGGCATGAGAGTAAGTCCGCGACAATCACAAGCTAGAGAGCTTTTAGAGAGAGAAAGTAAAATGAGAGAATGAAGATCTCCCCTTCTCTTTATGAGAATGGGTATTTATGCTAACCCAAAGGAAGTG
>JAYMTA010002660.1:0-15960 GCA_036897625.1 Pelargonium cotyledonis | reverse complement strand
ACGAACTCGAAGTCCTCTCCGACCGGATACATGTTAGAATTTATCGATCCGGTCCAAATTCAAAATTGACATCTCTAATTTTATTCGAACCAAACAATATTACGTAAATATAAAAATGAGAAATAGAAAAAAAAATAACAATATAAAAAAAAAACCATTTTCATTTTCAGAAATTCCAAATACAAAAGTGATCATGCATTTGACTGAAATTAAGATCTGAAGACCAGAGGCATTTCCCTACAGTATTATATTTACATAAACATTGTATTGTATTGTATTGTTGGTCCACTTTGCCTCGAAAAATACCATGCCCATTTCTCGATTCCGATGGCAGTTGTGAAGCGGAAACTGAAACCAACAGAAGTTTCCTCAGACCAACAAAGCCTTCACCGTCACGAAACTCCATAGCCTCTCGCGTCTCTTTCCAGATCTGAGACTCCGAGGACCAAATATTTTCCGTTTGGTTCGAGAGAAAAAAACATGGAGGAGTTCATAGACAACTTGCCTCCCATGGATCTGATGCGCTCCGAGAAGATGGCCCTTGTCCAGCTCATCATCCCCTTCGAGTCTGCTCACCGAGCCATCTCCTACCTCGGCGAACTCGGCCTCCTCCAATTCCGTGATGTAAGTATCAGCTCAGATCCGGCTGCCTCTTTTAAGAATTTGCTCAGATTTGCATTTCGGTTGATTAGGAGATTTAGGATAGGGTAGGATAGGTGGTTTTTGAGCGGTTATGCTAATTTGAAATGTTTAAGCGCCTGATTCGAATTGGTGTGTGGAGTGGTGAGGTGGTGTGTGTCAGCACGCGAGGAATTTGGCATTTGGATTGTCATTTAGTTTGCATTGCCCTCATTATTTGAGGCGCTCCAGCGTTTTGTGTTGCTGATTGATTTTGTTGATGGCAAAAGATTTTGAGTGTTTCTTGTGTGCTTGATTTTTATGATCTGGATTTGGTGATTTTTGGGAGAATTGGTGTGCAACACAATATGAGGATCGGCCACAATGATTTATGTAGATGGAATATAGATGCATTTGAAATTTTTACATGCGAGTAAATTGATAGAATTTCATACTTCAATTTGGAGATATGCATATGAATTAGATGCTCACAGACTACACTTGTATGCTTATGAATCATGAGTCATATAAGTCAAGATTTGACATGAAGTTTCTGTACTATCTGTCAAAATGATTACGATAAAGAAGTTTAGTTTCTTTTAGTACATCTGAAATGCTCAAGGTTTGTCCACTACTATCCTCTTCCTGTTTATGGCACATATAGATAGCTTATATATTTTATGAATTTATTTAAGTCCTTGACTTACAACTGACCAGGTTTGATTGTAAGTACATAAGTAGGGTCAGTCAGTCTGAAGGAAATTAAGGTTTCTTTGCTTTGTGCTGTTACTTGTTAGAATCTTAAATTTCATAGCTGTATCTTATGACAATTGTCTGGTTTCCAGTTAAGCAATTTTAGTGCTTGTTAGTGAGACAAAAAGATAGCTGGTGAGATCTTGAATCTCTGCTTACTCACATTGGTGTTGGTAACCAAGAGTTTGAAGAATGCAAATATGGCTAGAAGCCATTTTTGTAATTAATGACTTCATATTCTCGTAGGGATTTATAATATTATATTGCTCATTTCTGCTTCAATCTCACATATAAAAAGGCTAATGCTTGGGAGCATCCACTTATCCCCCCCAATTCTTCCCCTAATAGTTCTCATAATATGCTTAATATTGGAACTTCTAATCAGCCTGTCTATTGACAAATGTGTTCTGTTTGTCTTTCTTGGCAGTTGAATGCGGATAAAAGCCCTTTCCAACGAACTTTTGTTAACCAGGTATGTGTCGAGAATTGCTCTAATGTTCTAAAATACTTATGCAATTTGGATGCCTGTTATTTTGACTATTTTTTTAGAAGAGTAATAGTCAGTTGATAATTCTGTGTAACAAAAGGTTACCTGGTAGGCACCACCTAAACTAGGTCTACTGGAGTCCTTGTATGCTATTGGCTCTTAGAATACAAAATGTTACCAGATTATATGTAATTATGTATTCTCAGAGCCAACAACATACCAGACTACGAGCAGAGGATCCCAAATAGTTTTGCTAGAGGATTCATGTAGCTGACCTCAACATTGTTTGGGAAATGATACGATGGTTGTTGTTTTCTGCCAATATCTCTTGGTGTTTTCTTGTAAAAATAGCCGGATTTATTGATTCATTAGGCACTATCTAATTTTAGTTTTCTGCATCCCCTTCCTTTTCTAATAAATAAGTACGAGAATGACATTCATGTTTGGTAACTTTAAATGAACTTTTCCTTTTTTGTGTAATAGCACTGGCTCAAATTTGTCTACTTATTGTGAAGTTATTTTAACTTAATAATTATTTTAATATTTTCTTTTGTTGACTAAGAATGAGATGACCAAATTGTCAAGTACAATTTATTATGGTTATTTTATTGCTTGAATGGTTGTTTATAGGTAAAGCGATGTGGAGAGATGTCAAGAAAGCTGCGGTTTCTCAAAGATCAAATCAATAAAGCTGGTCTACTATCTTCGTTACACCCTGTTATTCAACCAGATGTTGAGTTGGAGGATCTAGAGGTCCATTTCACTTTACCTTGCTTCCTTCACTGAAAGTCCTTTTTTAATTTTTAGTGCATGCAATTTATGGTCTGAGATACATAACATGAAGGGTAACTGAAAGCATTTATACTACTTTCTAGAATAGAATAGTGTGCATTATTTTTAGTTGTTCCCATGATCTCAGATCCAATTTGTCAAGCATGAGCATGAACTACTCTCGAAAATATTGAACAGTGTGCTTTACTTTTAGTTGTGGTTCTCATGATCTCAGGTCCAACTTGCCGAGCATGAGCACGAGCTACTTGAATTGAACTCCAATAATGAGAAACTTCAAAAAACGTATAATGAGCTTCTGGAGTTCAAGATGGTCCTAGAAAAGGTAATTTTTTTTTTCTCACCCATCAAACAGTCTTATGTATCAAAGCCAACTTATTCCTTTCCATTTATATTATTATAGTAGGACATCCTATATCAGTCTAGTTTACCAAAAGCCTTATTTATTACTCCTTTTGTCCCAAAATAAGAGTCTCGTATTCTTTTTCAATAAAAAAATGAGGATAAGTGAGTTTTCCACCCAAATACCCCATTTGCTTTTGATTTGACAAACTCAACTTATTTTAGGGATTCAATTGGTTACCTTCCTAAAAAGGAAAGAGGACAGTCAATTTTTGAGAGAAAAAAGACGCTCATGTTGGGATAGTGGGAGTATTATTTTTATATTGGGGAATAAAATATTGTGGTGTAGGGTCTTGTTTATGGTATTTCAAATCTTGTATCTTGATTGATCACTTGGTTTTCATGCGTAAATTTCTGCTTCCTATTGTTTGAAAATTGCTGTTAGTATTATTAACTTTAATGTTTTGTGGTATCTATACATCATCTGATGAGACCTAAATACAGGTGTTATTTCCTTGTTTGAACACGAGAACCTTATGTATTAGTATGTTAACATATCAATGATTTATTTCTCCATGTTCAAGTAGCGTGTGCTAGAATAGTTTACATTATACCTTGTAACATTATTTGCAGGAGCTATTTCCTTCCTCTCATATATAAATTTTGTGAGGCAGGCAGTCAGCTTTCTTTCAAAGAGTCACTCAGTTTCCGAGGAGAGAGAATTAGAGGAAAATGTATACTCTAATGATCGCTTTGCTGATGCATCATTACTTGAAGTACTTACTCTCTAAGCCTTTTCACTAATGTACTTTTTGTTTTGCTGACCTGTTGATACGCTTCTAATTGAGATGTTTCTTTTACAGGCAATGAGTCCTGGACCATCAAGCCAATCTGGTTTGAGATTTATAAGCGGGATTATTTGTAAATCCAAAGTGCTAAGATTTGAGAGGATGCTGTTTCGTGCTACAAGGGGAAATATGCTTTTCAATCAGGGACCATCTGGTGAAGATATTATGGATCCTGTATCATTTGAAATGGTTTGTTCCTTCTCTATCCAGAGTGTAAATATGTATTGTTTCTATTAACATTCGTATTTGGAAAAATGTGAATGCATACATCATCTTAGCTGGCTCTCTTTCTGTGCTGAGCTGGTTTTGTTGTTATATCTTGGAGAGAACTAGCTGAATCATTTAGTCCAAGAATACTAATATTTTGATGGTGTATTTGTAGGTAGAGAAAAATGTATTTGTGGTATTTTTTTCTGGAGAGCAGGCAAAAACAAAGATTCTGAAAATCTGCGAAGCATTTGGTGCTAATTGTTATCCTGTTCCCGAAGATATTACAAAACAGAGACAGATAACTAGAGAAGTAAGTATGCCGTTGAGAAGGTTGATTATCTATGTGCATTTTCTTTCATGAAAGAAAAATCTGGGTCAATACTTTATTGAAGCGGTTTTTATCTGAGGGTTTCGAATTTCTTATAATATTTTCAGTAGCTCATTGGAGTACTTATAAGAAGACTATGATCATTACCCCAAGTTCCCACTAGCTTCTGATATATATTTTTTATATATATAATATGTAGTCTATGATCATTACTGAAAGTTAAGGTTTTTGGTTAAAGGTTATATCGCGTCTCTCTGAACTAGATACTACTCTGGATGCTGGGACTCGTCATCGCAATAAAGTCCTTTCTTCAGTTGATTTCCACCTAACAAGGTGGATAACCATGGTAAGATGCAAAAAACTGTTTGTCTTGCACTTTGTTATTTCAATTGTTTGTGCAATGAACATTATGACTTGTTCAATTATTGAAGTAACACACGTTGATTGCATTTCCCGTTCACCATCCTTTTCTAGGTTAGAAGGGAGAAAGCTGTCTATGATACTTTGAATATGCTGAATTTTGATGTTACAAAGAAGTGTCTTGTTGGAGAGGGATGGTGCCCCACATTTGCAAGAGCAAAGGTACTATAAGGTGCTTTTTATTTTATTATTGGATTGGAAGTATATAACTATATATGCCCTACAATTTCTCTTTCTTTTTTTTTTTTTAATACCTTTGCAAAAATGTATTATCTGGAAGAGCTATTGAGTTTGTTTCCAATCGGTATAAACTCATTACTATTTTGACTTCTCTTTGGAGAGTTTTGCAAGAATACAATTTAGTTATGGAAGAACTGTCAATGATTCAACAGATTCAGGAGGCACTACAACGTGCAACATTTGATAGCAATTCACAAGTGGGCATTGTATTTCATGTTATGGATGCACTAGAATCACCTCCTACGTATTTCAGAACCAACCACTTAACAAGTGCGTTTCAGGAAATTGTAGACGCCTATGGGTGAGTTTAGTTATGATGTTACACTTCACTGTTTACAAAGTGTTCCTTAGTCTTAATTGTGGAGAAAAAGTAGCCTCATTAAACTAAATTTGTTCATCTAAATTTAAGAAAGTTTGTAACCTTCCCTTGCAATTTAATTATCCTTAGCATTAACTTTTAGAAGTTTTGTGTAGCATGTCTCCAACCTCTTGTAATTGTAGTTGCATTCATGGTTAGGTGATAAACCATTTCATATTTGTCTTCTTTAAACTAAATAACAGAATATTAATGCAAATGCATGTTTTTATATTGACAGTGTAGCTAGATATCAAGAAGCAAATCCTGCAGTGTACACTGTAATTACATTTCCGTTTCTTTTTGCGGTGATGTTTGGGGATTGGGGTCACGGGATATGCTTGTTATTGGGAGCATTAATTCTTATTGCTCGTGAAAGTAAGCTTAGTAGTCAGGTATCTTCTTCTCCTCTTTGGACATTATGTACATTCTAGTCTAACTTTATATTATTGAAGTGTGAGGTATCTTGTTAATCATGTGCATAGGAAATTCCAAGCTAAAGTTACCCAGATTGCATATTTCATTCCTCAAAAGCTTTATAGAAATTATTTTTGGTTTCTTCTTCTCTTTTGACATTATTGTATACTTGCTATTCTGGCTTTATATTATTGTAGTATGAGATATCCTTGCTATACATGTGCCTGGGGAAAATCCAGGTTACTAATTTGCAGATTTAATTCTTGCCAGAAACTAGGAAGCTTTATGGAAATGCTTTTTGGTGGGCGATATGTACTTCTTCTGATGTCACTATTTTCTATTTACTGTGGGTTGATTTACAATGAATTCTTCTCGGTTCCATTCCACATATTTGGTGACTCAGCCTACAAATGCCGAGATACTTCATGCAGGTATTTGTTATATTCTTTTCCTTTTAGACCCAATAAAATGTTTTACTACACAATTATAGTTTGGTAACTATCATCAATTTGTTTTTGCTATGATTAGTGATGCTCAAACATCTGGTTTAGTCATGTACCGAGATCCTTATCCATTTGGCGTGGATCCTAGTTGGCGTGGAAGTCGTTCAGAACTGCCATTTTTGAATTCCCTTAAAATGAAAATGTCTATTTTGTTGGGCATTGCTCAAATGAACCTTGGAATCATATTAAGTTACTTCAATGCACGTTTCTTTAGCAGCTCACTGGATATTAGGTGTGCAACTCTTCTTCTCTTCTTCTCCTTCCTGTATTAACAGATAAATGTGGAACTTAATCTAAATCATATTTTTAGGTATCAGTTTGTGCCACAGATAATTTTTCTAAATAGCCTTTTCGGGTACCTGTCGCTTCTCATTGTCGTTAAGTGGTGCACTGGTTCTCAGGCAGATCTCTATCATGTGATGATCTATATGTTTTTGAGTCCCACTGACGATCTTGGCGAGAATGAGTTGTTCTGGGGCCAGAGACCACTGCAGGTATGATCTTTGATCTCCATTCTTCTCCATTATTGCAGCTCATGAGTTGATCATATTGTGTCCATCATTCATTATAGTGTATTCTGCTTGACTGTTGCAGATCCTGTTGTTGCTTCTGGCTCTAATTGCAGTTCCATGGATGCTCTTTCCAAAGCCTTTTATTTTGAAAAAGCTTCATTCAGAGGTATTTTCAATTGAAATGATAACATCCATCTGCTCTAATTTTTATTATGCTTACAGTTTTTCTCATCGTTTTTCCTTAAAAACAAATATTCTTTTAGTAGTGTACATTATTGCTGCATGGTTAATGTCCTTTCTATATATGTACACATGTATTTGAATACATGGTGCATTTTCTTCTGGAAGTGGTTGTCAGTCTTCTGTTGAAAGACTTGTGACTTATCCCAACGGAGGATACAGACTTCAACTGGCAGTCTCCAGTTGACATATCTGATTTGGAATCAAATTCCACCTTCATTAAAGTTTGGGGAGGACAATTTGATTATGGAGAGGGGAGATCTTTTCCTCTTATACCCATTTTTTTGCTGGACCGATGTTCTTTTAAGCCTACTGCCCACCTTCAAATTAAGTCACCCTTATGCATTTCAAACATTGCAAATTATATATCTTTGAATTGTTATAATGTCTATTTCCTTCATATTTTTCTTATTTGATCAGAAAAGGAAGTTGGTTTGACCTCTTTCTTCAATAAATTAAAAATTAATTTGCCCTTGCTAAAAGTTGGTGGAATTTTACATTTATTTATTCAGGAAAACACCCTCTACCATTGACCCTTTTTTTTTATTGTTTCTGAATTTGATCATGTGGTCTTCCGTTTGTATAGTATTCAAGTTTGTGATTGACTCAATGATTATAATGAACCGAGCTCACATGAAGGTCTTGAGGAGTTCTAATATTTTTCTTGATGATATTTTCTAGAGGTTTCAAGGTCGCACCTATGGTATGCTTGGCACCTCTGATCTGGATATTGAAGCAGAACCTGATTCTGCAAGGCAACATCATGAGGAGTTTAATTTCAGTGAGATATTTGTGCACCAAATGATACACTCGATAGAGTTTGTTCTGGGAGCAGTATCTAATACGGCTTCTTACCTGCGGCTTTGGGCTTTGAGGTGCAGCCTCGAATTTTTAATCGTGTTAACCAATTCGTTCTTCTATACTATAGTTCTTTGATTGATACTGTATCTGTTACTGCCACGCAGCTTGGCTCACTCGGAATTATCAACTGTTTTCTACGAGAAAGTACTACTCCTTGCTTGGGGGTGAGTTATCTGAAGTACTTTGTGATGGCATACTGTTTTTAACTCTTTTTATTTGCTTTTCACTATACATTTCCTCTTTACATCTGTTAGTTTATAGTAGTTCTCTTTTGCATGAAAAGCTAAACTAGAACACCATACTCTTGCATTTCTTGTACTCAACAAAGGGTTAAGTCAGTAAATGCTCGGTTGACCAATTAGTATGCGTCAATCCCTTATAAATGGGATTTTGGGTCCAGGCAGTTTAGCCTCTTAAGTCTTGACATTACACATACTCTCTCACGACACAAAATATATAGCTGAGAACTGATTATTGTTTACAGGTACGACAACATTATCATTCGGTTAGTGGGACTAGCAGTTTTCGCCTTTGCAACTGCTTTTATATTACTCATGATGGAGACCCTCAGTGCTTTCCTTCATGCCTTGCGTCTTCATTGGGTTGAATTTCAAAACAAGTTCTACCATGGTGACGGCTACAAGTTCAGACCTCTGTCATTTGCTACATTAGGCAAGGACGAGGATTAGTTCATCAACATCTCCTCTGTTTTCCTTTACCGGGAGATACAATAGCTTACAAAGAGAGGCAATCATAATTTGAACAATGCAAGCAGACCAAGTGCGGACATTGATAGAACTCTATTTTGGTTGACAGAAACTTGGCGCCTTGCGGTAACATTTTGTTGCACATTTTGACTTCGGAATGTAAAATCCCGGCTCAGATTCTTTAAATGTGTAGGTATAAGGAGGGCTCTGCTTATAATGGTCATGGTAAGCTGGTCCATGAATAGTTGTTTGTATTTTCTTTAAGCTCCATGGGAGTAGAAAAAAAAAAAGGAACTCACAGACCATAGTGTTGTAAAGAGGAGCCTGGGGGATTATTATACAGTTTTTGGGAGTAAATTTATAGAAGAAAAAAAAGATACATATCACACAATGTAGTGTGGGTTTTGCTGTTAATTGGGTCATCTTTATGTTTTAGTTTTTCTTATTTGGTCATTTGTAATGTTTAATGACACTTTTACAGACTAGAATTACATTTTTTTAAGGGATTATCTTCACAATTAAATTGAATAACTTGGCCAAATTTATCTTCGATTCATTTAATATTGCAAATGGTGTCCAATCTATTGGCCAATCCTACTGATAAGTCTTTGTTCCAAGTTTCTCCATTGCTGCTATGCACAAGCAAACAACTGACAAGCCTTTGTTTAAAATGAGGAAGTTGATTATGTATGAATTGTCAACAATATTTTTATGTTAAGTTCATGGTTTGTTGTAGCACGTGATCACGATGATACAAGAATAAATGTTACACTTTTCAGTTTTTCTCAAAATAAAAACGAGAACACTCATTTTGAGTTAGTATCGTACTCCCAAGAATATCAACAAATAGAAGATAGTATCCGTACAAGCCGAAGACAAATTATATATTGAACGAAAGAATAGGCATTGTATTCATATATTTTAGAACAGGAATGTGAGTTACAATGAGTCAGTCACTCTTGACCCTACAGCTCAATGTTAATACAAATAAAACATAAACTACTTCAAAATACCAAAAAATGAAGGGAGAAAACAATTTTGCATATGTCAAAATGTATATAGTTCAACACCGTTTGGAGATATTGGCTCATGTCTGCATTATGCATACTCTGGATTGAGAGAGATGGCTTCTCTGTAGATCATATCCTTAATCTGCTCTTCTCCAAGATGCTGTTGCTCGAAATTAAAAGAAAATGGTTTCGAGCGCACTGGTTCATCGTCTATATCATGTAATTTTGAAAAGTAAGGATGCGCCAATGCTTCTTCAACTGCACGAAATCCAGTCATTAATCAAATAGAGAGAAAGCGAATGGAAAATTAGAAACTAGAACCAGCATAGAGGTTAATCTGGAAAAAAAGGATGGGAAAAATTACCAGTAATCCTTCTAGTGGGATCAAATGTCAGCATTCGATCAATGAGATCAATGGCTAAGGGATTGACATGAGGGAAAAGATTGGCTAACGACTTGCGAGGATGAGAGGGAAGTTGCTGGATATATCTTTTCGCATCTTGATTCCGAACAAACCCAAGATCAGATTCAGTCGGTGTTCCAAGTAGCTATAAACACAAAGCCATATGCGTATTAGCATCTAATAACATTTCTAGTTGAAGATGCTAGCTCTATGTAGATATTCATCAGCTATATATATCTTAGTATCTCACCTCAGTCAAGAGACGCATCTGATGCACATGATCTTTGCCGGGAAATAGAGGTTTTCTGTTCATGAGCTCCATATAGATGCAACCAACAGACCAGACATCAATGGCGGCAGTGTAATCAGACGAGTTCAACAGTAGCTCAGGTGCCCTGTACCACCTGGTGACAACGTACTCAGTCATAAACTCGTTCTCGGAAGTTGGACGAGCAAGACCAAAGTCGCATATCTTCAGATCACAGTTGGCATTCAGGAGTAGGTTACCGGGCTTCAAGTCTCTATGGATGACATTGGCAGAATGTATATACTTGAGCCCTCGAAGGATTTGGTACAAGAAGTACTGTAAAATCGAATGAAATTATAACGTTATTGCCTCTTTTCAACCAGAAAATAGTTAAGAGTTAAGACCAATACAAAAAAAGAATTGTACCTGACAGTGTTCCTCTGATAAAGGTTGATTGGAGCGGATAATTTGGTGAAGATCGGTATCCATGAGTTCCGTGGCAATGTAGACATCAGTGAATTCTCTTCGTAGAGGTGGAGGAATTACATCTCTTATAGCAATGACCTGTTATTTAACAAGGTTAGATTCTACTCCAAATCTGGTAAAGACAACCATACTTCATGAGCTAAAAAACACCGAACATGACCAAAAACTTCCCGTATATGGTCATATACGTGCCAAGGGAGCTTCTACTTCTCACATATACGCTTGCTATATAAGAACACCAACAATAATTTTGTCCATTCCACTACTTTCAGTATTTAGATAGTAGTTTATCTTGTACATTGCAACCAAGATATCTAGTAAAAGGTAGCCTGACGAGCAAGTATGCCATTTAGGAGGGTTATTAGTCGAACTCGCGACCTCAAGGTTATAAGCCAAGACACATACAAAACTTATCCGGTCGGAGCGCCCAATAATTCACTGAGGCGGGTATGAGTGTAGATCGCGGACATGATATCACCTAATTGACAATGATCAAATTTGACCATGGTTGATATTCTTTTTTCTCTTTACTTAAATTAGAAAGTTTTGGTCAGCAAGATCATTAAGTGAATATACGGATAAGAAGAATCTCAGCAAAAAAAAAAAAAAAAAAACTAAAAATCACACATAATTCTCAATTTAGCAGATTAGGGAGAGCAAAATATTACATTTTCGTGAGACAAATGGCGCAGGAGCTTAATCTCCCGGAGGGTCCGCTTGGCATCCATGTAATTATCAAAAGCATTCGCAATCTTCTTAATCGCAACCATCTCGTTCGTCTCCGAATTCAAAACCGAGCTGCAAGAAGCAAAACCGAATTTTATAAACCCAAAATAAGCAACGAACAAAACCAATCAAAACCTAAAAACTGAATCAACGCATTCAAAATCATACTAGACGATTCCAAAAGCCCCGCGACCGATGGGCATGATCGGAGCACGGTACTTGGGCGTGATCTCGAAGAGGTTGCCGAAAATGTTGTGCTCAATGAACTGGCCGCCTTGGGTAGGGACGGCCTGAAAATCGGCGCACTGTCCGGAAACGGCGTTCTGTGCGTAGTCGGCCATGAATTTCCGAGCGCTCTGCTTGATCGGCGTCTTGTAGTTGCCGACGGTTTCGCTGATACAACCTGTCGTGGTAGTGATTTGGTGTGTGAATGTGGAGGTGAATTGGGGAGTGTTGAGGGGTTAAATAAAGGAGGTCCATTGACGGGAAACGCGTAATCCTTATTACTTGCGCAGAAAGAACACAGTTAAATAGAAGTTTGAATGTATTAGTGAGAGATCATCTTGAATGTGAGAAAAACTCAATTCAAAAAATCCAAAACAAGGACTCCAAAGATGTGTTGTGAGAGAAAAAATGTTTAGTCAAATAATGATTTTCTTCAAGAGGGCATTTATGCTCAGAGACTTTTTTTTTTTTTTTTTGATGATTTGGTTGTTGATGAAGTGAGCTCAGTGTGAGACCTACGACAAGCTTGAATCTTGGCTTCCCAAACGCATCATCCTTAGGCGTTGAGAGAGTCTTGAAATTTTTGTGTGCTCTTCGAGCATCATGGAACGACATGGAGCTTACATGAGCATCTAGCGTTTCGAGTGGTCCTTTCATCGTCTTGAAAATATTGGAAGACTCGTTGTGAACCATGAGGATAACCTCGGTAGTTTCAAGTACCTTAGAACATGCATACACAAGTGTGATTTGTGTGGAGCTCACAACCTTACCAAGGCTTGGACATTGAATTGTGGTGAGCAAAAATGATGCAATGAACTAAATTCGAGCGCAGTATGGTAATGAATATGCAAAGTTGGATGCTCAACAAGGTAGGCGCGTAAGATCTGACCAAGCTAGGGTTCCTAGCGTTTGACAAATGCAGAGTGTTGTTGGGGAGCAGGCTTTCGAGTTATGCATAGATTGTATTGGACTATGAACAGAGATACTAAAATCTGTTTATCTAATGCACTAAAATCTGTTTATCTAATGAAAAGAATGAAATTGAAGTTATTTTGGGTTGAGAATTCGAGACTGATGCTAAATAAGTCGGCCAACATCAAAATGTCCGAGAGATAAGAGGATGCTCAAGTTGCACAACATACTCATGATTTAAACTAAAAAGAAAGGCAAGTGCCACAGAATTCATTCATTCCATTCACTAAAAGTCCAACAAAATGAGCCAAAAGCCACCTCAAATTTCATCAACCAACCATAAACAGCCAAATTAAGTCTTTAAACAAAACCAGTAAAACACAGATAGGCAAGCAGCCACCACCCATCTTCTATATCCATTAGCTGCCTATGCCTCTGCAAATCTGTAAAACAAGAAATTAACCAATGATGTCAACATTAACCTATGAAATGAAGCCGAACCATGCGGCTATACACATACGATACAACCCACAAACCAACATACCCGAGCTCAGAAAGCTTCAAATGAGCTTCACAGTAGTCCTCAAAAAATGCATCCTCGCACTGAAATAAGAGCAAACAACACAAAAAGTGCTTAGAATACATGGAAAATATATACACATGACGTGACAAGAGTGAATGAAGTCATATGCAGTACCGCAGCATATTTCTCGACCAATGGGCGGAAGACCGGGTCGTGAAGAAGAGCCTTGTCAGTTGGCAACTGCAGAAGACCTTCTTTCTCACCGGTCAAGAGCTCCCTGGTAAAACATAACAATAAACGAAAACCGGTTAGAGATCAGCCAACAAGAACAATACAGCAAAGAAACCAGCCAAAGAAAGGGCACATACGTGAAGTAAGAGTTGTCAAAGATAAGAGGGTTGGTGGTCCATGGTCCCTCAAATCCTGATCGTTCCTTGTGGCACCTTCCCTGTTTATCAACATTTTAAAACAAAATTCACTCTAACAAGGGTAGAAAAGCCCATTACATAGCTATATGCACTTTATTTCAGGATAAGTAATGAAACGAGCAGGGCAGATACTAGACGTACAAGGGTGTGGCCTCCGGAGAGAGCAACAATATCTTGGTCACTGAGACCCATGGTACTGAACACTTGTCTCAAATGGTCGTTACCCTTGGTAGCATCAGGCAAACGGCCCTCTGGAGGTGGCTCGGGCTTGTCCTGAGATATTAAGAACATGATTATTAGAATGCACAATAAACCCAAAACTAGCATGGTAAAATAAAGAGATACAATTAAAATATTTATGACAGTTTAGGTCCATGAAAAAGACTTGCAATCCAATAAAAATTTCCATGACCTAAGCCGTATGTCATGTCAGATGGCTACATCTTTCAAATGTACAATATAAAACCATAATTGGAGCCCTACTATCAATTTCAAATCAGTTAAACCATCTAACACTACCCAATTTCATAGGTAAAGACATAAGCATGTGCTTAGATCACATGCAAATCCCAAAACGAGCTCACTCTTTAGATGCTGCTAAAACAATAATTGGGTACAAGATCTCAATTGGGAATGAAGCTTATCTTCTCATGTCAGAAAATATGAAAATATTCTACTAAAAATCATTGCAGGCCGCCATCAACATATGTCAAGTCAACAGAAACGACAAGTTATGGACCCAAATGAGCACCAGATCAAGCGAATTCAGATTCTAATTCTACACAAACAGCAAATATCGTGCCACAAAATCAGATCACAAAAGACCAAATTCAGTGAAACTAATCCGGCCAGGTAGCCTAGAAATTTCCGTCACAATATACAAAATTACACAAACAAATAAAAGTTATATGACAGTTTGGATTCAAAAGACAGTAACGCAAAGTTATTAAAAATCAATTCGCTTACCTCTCTTCCCGAGTGGAAGGGGATTTCAGGTCCGCCGGTGACTTCAACGGAAACAACACCAGCCAGCTGCATCGAGGTGGAAAACAAGTTCAGCAAATTCAATTGAAATTCACAAGTTACTAGTTAATCAATCAAAGAATTGATAAATGGATCTGAAACCTCAAAACAAGCAAGACTAAAAAAATCGGATACCTGGTAGAAATCAGCATAGGAGATGATAGGGAACAGCTCCTTGATGGGCTCCAAGAGCCTCACAGCGATATCAAGACCATTGTTGGCGGCATGAGCGAGCTCCGCAGCTTGCTTCATTGTTCCGAAGGGACCTCCTGTCTTGGTTTTCACATCATAAGTTCCAGCAGAGTGCCATCTGCAAAACAGAAACAACATAACCAACCAACCAAATCATCAGCTCCAGATCTAACTCCTGACAAAGATCGAGACCGATGATTTCAAGAGTCTACACTTACGCGAGACGGAGCATGAGCGGAGCACAGTTCTTCTCGGCGATGAGAGCCCTCAGCTTCCTCTTGCATTTCTCGACGGCCTTAGCATACTCTGCACTCACGGTCGGGTAGCACTTTCCCATGGCAACGGATCTGCTATCAAAAATCCAAATCAAAACAACATTTCATATCGACAAATCAAGCAAAATAAAATTCATCACACTCCATATCCGATTTAGTTAGAATCGGATGCGAAATCGGAAGCTCGCCGGAGCTGAGAACCAGTTCCATAGACTAACCTGAATGTAGTAGAGACTGAGGAATGTGGATCGGTAAAATGAATTACGGGCACGAGTACAGCACAAGCCCGATTTGGATGGAGAAAATATAGGAGATGCCGAGAAGAATGGAAGTTTCTAGTATCTAACGCTGAGCCGTATGATCATCAGGATCGTGTGGTTAGAAATGGTTTGGTATCTGGACGGCTGTGATTCGTTTAGACAGGAGATGAACGTTGCCTTGGGGTTGGTGAGAAATTAATAAGAAAAAAAGAGAAATGTACGTGGAAAAATAAAAGTCAATTGTTATGGGACGAAAAGGAAGTAAATTTTGGATTATTGTTTAGGAGAAAAAGGTGCATTGGATGGGCCAAATAAAGAGATTTGGAATATGGTTTCATGTTAAAAGACCAGATTACCCTTTTGATTTTTCATGAAAAAATGGATTTGTTATTTGGTTTGGAATATGGACCATGCAACCACTTGCACACAAATATACACTCTATTTTTAAAGCAGCATTTAATTTATTTTTTTAACAAGATTAAAGACAATATTTGATATTAATATTAAAAATTTCTCTCTCTTCGTGGTCTTTCCCGCTATGAGTGCGTGAGATTAGGGTTTGGAGTTTTGGTGTGTAGCGGCGGCCGACAAGCAGCGTTGGGCCGCGATTGAGGGGCGT
>JAYMTA010002659.1:0-15962 GCA_036897625.1 Pelargonium cotyledonis | reverse complement strand
TAATGTGGCTTGTACAACCACATTTCGGAGTTTAGCTTGATCTTTTACCTAAATATGGATTAGCTCAAGCGGACTGAACCGTTGAGTAAGTTGTCTTAAGGGAGTTCTTACTACCCCAAAGTTACTTGTGCCTACAAATGAGTCGAGCTAAGTCTGTTTATGTAAGTTGTCTTAAGGGAGTTCTTACTACCCTAGGGTAATTACATGTACATCGGAACTGAGCAAACTTAGGCAATTAGATCATAAAACCTACACTGAGTAAGGCATCTCCCCATCGATTTGTGAATATCAATTATATCCCAAATCATGTGATAACTCGCACTTTGTGCTAGTTATCTGGCCCTAAATCATGCTTAAACTAGTGCTTTCTAGTGCATTTTTGCATTGTTTTGTACCCATTTTTCCTCATTTAAGCTTCATATTACTCTTATGCATCATGTCTTAGGCTTAATGGGACTTTGAGGCATTTTGTTGTACTTCAAGGTGTTTTGTGCTATATTCAGCTCATTTTTGGCAGATTTTACGCTTGTGGTATATTTCATGATGATTTCACGTCAAGCAAGTAGAAAGAGGCCAAGGAGGCGAGCTCGGGAAAAGAAGAAAACACATTTGGAGTTGTACAATGCAGTGAGCGTTGTAGTGCCAACCATCACGCCACATCAGTAGTCTAGCACAACAAAGTTAGGATCCAATATTTTGGATGTTCGGGTGGCTTGTGACAACATCAACATCATCTCCATCCTCTAGTGCCCTGTTGAGGGTTGTAAGCACAATTATCTTTACTGTATTTGCTGAACAAGTGATTGTATTTGACATCAAATTCTGAATTGTCTATGATTTGAATTTTGTCTCTTATTATGAACATGATTAGAAATATAGTTTATTTACTTTCCGAACATGATTTGTCTTTAAATATGTTGTTTGGCTGGTCTTAATTGTGGTTGGGATGTGATGATTGGTGTTAAAATGTAATTGAAATCAGTTATAGGAATGAATGATTAAAATTGAATTAAACTCATGTTCTGCTATTCATAATGCTACCGAGCAATTCTACCGGATTGTTTTGGTTGATCGTAGTAGGAGCTGTACCACCGTTCGGGGAGTGGCTCTTGCGGATTAGAACATGAGGGGGAGTAAGGTCACTGGCAATAGTCCCATCTGTGCCGCTTCCTACCAATACAACTTCATCTGTTATGATAGGATTGGTTATGTTGATTCAGTTTGATCATGAACTCCCATCACGGGTAATCAATTTCACGTTGACACCGTCAATGTCACATCCCAACTAACACACACACTCTCTCTCTATTCAATTTTTGGAATTTGAATTCTGAAATTTGTTTTCACAACCTTCTCAATCTTTGACTTGATTTAGTTAAAGATAATACTTTTCAAAACTCCCAAAGATTTGATTTGATTTTATTTGTCTAGTTTAATTTGACAAATTTCAACTAAATAATAATTTTAAAATATCACCGACCAAGTCCCTGTGGATTCGACAACTCAGACTTCACCGTCCTATTATTACGAGGTCGACTCCGGTATACTTGCTGGACGCACGCCATCATGTCTTCATCAACCAATCCAGATACGCAATCTATTCTCACTCTTAGCTCACAACTCTGTTTTCGTTCATTCTCTATTCCAGTGCATGCGCACAATTGCACACACAATCACTCCCAACTTTTGTTTAATTGCTTTTATAAATTAGTTTCTTCCTAGTACTAAGGTCCCTCCTTGAGTCCCCATCTAGTTCTCTGTGGATTCGGTAAACCCGGACTTCACCGTCCTATAATTACGAGGTTGACTCCAGTATACTTGCCGGACGCACACCAAGTTTTTGGCGTCGTTGCCGGGGAACTAAGGTAGCAGATTTTTAGGAGTACTTAAAGTTAGTTTGTTGTCTAGCGTTTTCACGTTTTTCTTCACGATTCATGTATGCAACAAACTGTTCGTGATAGATGTCACGGACAGCTCTTGCCTTTCGACCCGGAACCCTAAAAAATACTTCAGGGCAAGAAGAAGAATACAATTAGAGGTACTCGTCTCAGTATGATAGACACCCCTAAAGAGAACACTAGGAACCCATTTACCGCCTTGTCTGGCCCCTGTCAGACAAATAACGTTCAAGATCCTCCATGTCTGAACGTTGAGGGTAATGATCATTTGACGCCTGGACGTCAACATGTTGAGCTTGATGATGATCCACCCCGGGCTGATGAGCAAGATCATCAACTTAGAGGACTGCCCACGTCCTCTTCAACACAACAACCACAAGTTCAGTCGCCGACCCCGGTGACTCAGCAGGACTACCAAAGGTGTCAAGGAGAGCGAGCTGCAATGCAATGCTAAACTGTAAGCCGCGCTTCAAATGACTTTGGAGTTTCAGCAATGGCATCAGCAGCCGCCAACACCACCACCGTAGCCATTGCAACATCCAGTGGCGGGTCAGAACCAGCAGCATGGAAGGAATGGTGGGGTTAAGTTTCGTGAGAACCCCCAGCATCACCAGCAGCAGCAGAATGGCCAAGGTATTGGCCAATAACCTCAAGGGGGAGTTGATCTCTACAATAACTTCCCTAATTGGATATTCGGAATAGAAGGCGTGGGAGACACCGAACAACATGTCTATGGTAATTGGATGCCACAAGTGTCACCCCCTGTTGGGCATTTTGATCTAAAACCCATTATGATAATGGCGGTCCAATCCATAGGGCAGTTTAAGGGAAATGGCAACGAGGTTCCCATCACTTGTGTTACTAAGTATATTAAGGACATCGCCATCCTGAAAAGCAACAACGCAGCGCAAGACGTCAATGCGCTTAATATGTTTCACTATTTACTTTCCAAAAGAGCATTGGATTGGTTCTTGTCAATTCAGTTAGCATCCGTTCCCACGTGGCAAGTCATGGCTCAAAAGTTCCTAAAAATATTCTCCTCACACGAGGAAAAGTAGAAGAAAGTTAGAGCCATTTCTGACTTTCAAAAACTTCATGGAGAGGGTTTCCATGAAGTGTAGGAAAGATTCAAGGGCATGCTTGATGCATGTCCGCATCACGAGCTGAACGAGACTGAGCAACTCAAGGCCTTCTATTATGGGTTGTATCTTAGTTGCTAGAATACTCTCAATTCCAAGTGTGGTGGATCCTTGCTCACGTGGAATCCTGAGAGGCAGAGAGCTATTATCAACACTCTTGCGAGCAATCGTACGAGTGAAGATACTTATAGAGGAGGTGTTTCCATTGAAACCGCTTCACCGATGCGTCTATTAAGCTTATCCAAGAACAAGTTCAATCGATCTTGGTCAATCAAGATCAATAATTTATAGCCACGTCGGTGTTAATGCGCTCGAGGATAGCAATCCTCCTCCCCTTGCCGGTCAGTGTGTTAAATATGGTGAAGGCTATGACTATGTAGATTGTCCTGAGAATGAAGCTTCAGTGAATTATGTGAACAGAAGGGACGATCCATACAGTAAAACTTATAACAAAGGTTGGGGTCGTCATCCCAATTTCAGTTATAAGAACACTGAGAACGCACTCCAACCTCCACATCAAGAGCAAAGGAATAGAGGATGAGGACCTTTAGGATTTGATAGGCAGGCTTATGACAAAAAAGAATACCCATTCTCCCCAAGCCCCACCTACTCAAGATCGTGACATCACAATTAGAAAGTTCTTTGCTTATTTTGTGAAGGATATGGATGTCATTCATGCGGCCATTGCGGAACTCCAAGCTTCTCGCAAAGATTCTGAAGTTGCGTTTAGGAAGCTTAAAATGCAAGTTGGCCAATTAGCCAAGTCCATCAACTCTCTAGACATCTGGGCGCACTCCCAAGTGATACAATCGCCCTAGGCAAATCGAATAATGAGCAAGTGATGGTGGTGAAAGTTGGTCAGCGCATGAATGGAAAGGGGGATGTGAGTAAGAAGGATTCGCTGAAGTTGAAGTAAGAAGTTGTTGAAAAGAAGAAGGACCTCATTGTAGGCTCGGATTGAGTACTTGGTCCAAGGGCCTATGTGACACTGGAGCTACCATAACTATCATGCCTATTAGTACCTATAAGGGGATTGGTATGAGGCAGCTTGAGCAAGCATCCAATGAGGTAGAGCTGTTAGATTGTTTGGTTGTACACCCTTGTGGTATAGTGCATGATGTTGTTGTTTCATGTGGGAAGTTCATCTTTCCCATCGACTTTGTCGCTGTTGATTACGAGCCTAATCCAAGACTACTACTAATCTTTGGACGTCCTTTCTTGGCTTTGGTCAAGGCTCGTATCGACTTCGGAGACGAGCGAATCAAGTTGAGAGTCGGTTGTGACAGCTTGTTTTACAATATCTTGCATGCGAACAGGAAAGACGTGAAGGATCATGAACCAATGGAGTTGGTTTATGCCCGAGAGAATGGCTTCCGCTAGCATTGGAAGTCATCGGCTTGAAGTGAAAGCCCTTGTTTAAGGGTGTTTTGATGGTCCCTCTGTGGGACCACCTCGTCAAGCTAACGACGTTAAACAAAAGCGCTGACTGGGAGGCAACCCAAGTGTTCTTAGGATGAGAATATGGAAGAAAATATGGTGGATATCGACAAAAGTGTAGAGGACAGTAACGCCACAGCACCAGCTGTGACACCCACTTAGACGAAAAGAGTCAGAGATTTGAGCTCTCTGAGGTTGAGGGCGTCGCGGCAATGATCCCACGCCTCGGCGTCCCGAGCATTTAGTGCGAAATGCCGCGGCGCCAGCTAACAGGTCAATTTTGGGTTTAATTTTTGAATTCAATTTTTGGGTTGATTTTGGAATTTTGATAAGCGTTAGGAGTGGGATGGGATCATAATCCCTTTAGGTTCCAAAATTCTACCTCCTTATCAGACTTGATGACCTCATAAACCCAAAAATCATCAAAATCAAATAGTACTTGTTCCCCACTTTGCATCTAGTCCACCATTGAAGCCCATTGGAGCTCATTTGAAGGAAGATCAAGACCTCAACCTTGGCTAGAGTTCAGGTAATATCAGGTTTGCTCTTCTTTTCACTTGTTTAATCTTAGTCCTTTCATATTTCAAAAATTCTTGTTCATCATAAGGCGAATGAGTTTAAGACCTAATCGAGTGGGGAGGGTGAGTAATTCCAACTCACCAGCCCTCCCCGTTTAGCTATTGACATCTTCGTCCTCTTCGGAGGAAGAAGATTTAAATGAGCACTCATCATGGGAGGAGGAGCCTGTTGAAGAAGCTTTTCACAACTCATCCCCCCATAGTGAGTCCACAAATCCCGCTGCTGTCGATGGTGGCGCCACCGTCATCCACCATGCCGCTACCACATCTCTCCACACCTCAGCGCCACGTCAGCAAAAGTTCAAATTTTAAAATCCAGTCAACGCACGCGATCTTCTCTGGTCAAAGATTTCAAATCCCCTGGAAGTCTCGTGGCACTGCGGCACCACTCCCTAGCCCTGTGGCACCCGCTGCACTAATAATCTATAAATAGAAGTTTAGCTCAAGGTTCAAGGGTTCAAATTTTTTTTAGATTTCCAGAGTTCTAGGTTACCTTCCATAGTCCTCCACATCACATTGAAGTCCAGAGAGCTCCTCAAATCTTTTCCCATCATTTCATCTTATTTTCCATTTCATGTTTAGACTTGTTCTAGTTTTGGTTGTGAAATCTTGTAACGATCATATTGAAGCTTAGGCTCAATTGAGATCTTTGACGCTCCTCTAAGTGCCCCGTAAGGTTCAAAGGTCAGATTTGAGGACGAGGCCCAATGATTAGGTTCAAGGTCCCAAGCTGATCAGCGCCTTCTTCGGACATGGACGAAAGCTCAAACGTCCCTCACACACATCCCCAAGGCCTCAGGTCAAAGGGACCCAAGTTGCCTGAACCTCACCCATTAACGTCATCCCCACCGGACAAAGCTAGGGGCCCGAGCTGGCACATGTCCGTCGACTAGGAGATCCCCACAACTGCCATGAGCTCGGGACAAGACATTCGGGATAGGAGGACCGGGCATCTGGGACCTTGAGATTGGGGATTCAAGGACATGACTCCAGGACGTAGGCCCCACAAGTGGTCCCAAAAGTTCCACCTCTTTAGATGGCGACACGTACACCCCTTTGGTAAGGCCTATAAATACCCCCTCTAAGGTAAGAGAGAGGGATTCAGATCTTTATCCAAATTCTTAATATCACACATTAACTGATTTCTCTCTCTAGGCTCTCAAGTTGAGATAATCTTCTTATGACCTTTCTCTAAGCTCTTAAGCTTCCATCGGTGTTTTTTGGCAAGAGATCTTACTCTCTTGCCCGAGGCAGTGTCCTGAAATAACCCTGGATCTCATCGTTCTTTGGTGTGTTCGTTTTGTAGGAACAACACCAGCTCCCATTCTCAGATTTGGATATGGAAACTCAACCTTGAAGCTTACTTGTGCTCCAAGTCTCGACCTTATTGACTTCGTCAACTCTCTGAACTTAACACCGTGAACTTATCCATCGTTATCTAGATGAAATGACTTCTTGACTAGTGAGTTTGAGCATTTTATAAAACTTAGGTGCACCAGTTTTCTGGTTCCACTGCCATTTTGAAAGACATCGTTTCCTCTCCTTGTCCGACAATGAAAGCTTTGTGAATATGGCACCCCCAAGGAAGAAAAACTTTAGGCCTACCACCAGCCATGTTACGGACGCGCCATCCCAGGCGCCAGACGTGTCCATCCTAATATTAGGCAGGTCGACGCAACCCGAGAGCAAGTCAAACGGGAGACAGAACGAATCCCAGATCGTAGAGGGAACATCCATGCTTCACAAGTGGCACAAACCCAGGAAATCCACTCCCGAGAGCCCAGAGATCCAATACCACCCCTAGCACTTCAGGACTCTCCAGTTCCTGCTCATGATGATCCCCTCCTTACGGGGATTGATAACTCACATTTTGTGCTAGTTATCTGGCCCTAAATCATGATTAAACTAATACTTCTTAGTGTATTGTTGTATTATTTTGTACTCATTTGTTCTCATTTAGGCCTCATTCTACTCTTGTGCATCATGTCATAGGCTTAATGGGACTTTTGGTCATTTTGTTGTATTTCAATGTGTTTTGTGCTATATTTAGCTCATATTTGGCATACTTTACGCTTGTGGTATGTTTCATGATGATTTCAGGTCAAGCAAGTGAAAAGACGCCGAGGGGAACTCGGGAAAGAGAGAATGCACATTTGAAGTCTGTAGAAAGCAGTGGGGGCCACAGCGTTAGTCATCATGCCACGGCGCCACGTCAGCAATGCAGCACAACAAAATTTTAATGAGTCAAGGGCTGACGTGGCCAGGTCTATGACGTGGCCAGGTCCATTGGAACTAACCATTTATTGAATCCACACTTAAACAACATTCGACTATAACCCCACCTCTCTTTGACTAACTACATCTCTATCACTTAAGGATTAGTTAGTCATAGTTGTGGTGTCACATACACAAACTATGACAAACAAGAAATTGCAATAGAAAGGCATTCACGATTAATGAAGGTAACAATAGAATTGAATAAACAATTCCAACTCCATTCAAGTTGGAAAAACCAATTCTAAACAATAACCAAATCTAGCAAATGTAATGAATCTCAATTGGGCCAAAGCCACAATATGATCCTACAAGCTTTCACAACCAAAGTATTCAATCTAATAATGAATCGATAAAACGGAAATGATAAAAGACGGAGAGAAACTTGGAAGCTCTCTTGACATGAAGAGGGTGAATGGAAGATTCCTAAAACTCTAAGATTGAATCTCAAACCGAGCCAAAACCAACACAAAAGTCAACCCTTAATCACTTGAGAATGAAGCTATAAATAGGCACCAGTGGCAGTGGGCGCCGCGGAGTCCTGGCTGGCGCTGCGGCGTCACGAGAAGTCTGGTAAGATTTGACCTCTTTGACCGAAGAAGATATTGCGCGTTGACCAATTTTTGAAATTTGAACTTCACTGACGTGGCGCTGAAGAGTGGAGCTGGAATACTGACATGGACATGACGTGGACATCAATGGTGGCGCCAGCTGGAACTTGTGCTCTCCGACATTTAACTTTAGTCCTTCGGCCTTCCAATGCGTCCCAATCTATGCTTTCTGACCTGAATTATCAAGAAACACTAAAACACATATTATTGGGAACAATTTGGGCTAAAAATATGTAAAAATCACTGGTGTGCGTCCGGCAAGTATACCAGCGTCGACCTTGTAATAATAGGCCGGTGAAGTTCGGGATATCTTATCCACAGGGAATTAGAAGGGGATTTAACAATGTACTTAGTGATAGCGCAAATTAAAGCAATAAACAGATTTGGGGATGTGAATTGTGTGTGCAATTGTGCACGAGCAATGGAACCAATTAAGTGAGAAACAGAGTGAATATGGAGATTCTGCGCGCAAAAATTTATTTGCGCTCTGGAAAAAGCGATTATGACGATTTGGAGGCGATATTTCGCGCAGACCTTTTGGTCACTTTTCCGGCAGCATGGCCGGCCCTCCACCGGCGCCGCCGGACCTGGGGTCCTTACCCCCTCTACCTGCATCTGTTGCGCACCCATCCCAGGCCCAAAAGCCCACTGTCGACCACCCACAAACTGCGCAAGTCTCGTTTGCGGCAAAGGCAGCTATCCCCATGATCGATCTCTTCCTTCCAGAGATCACAGTTACATCCAAGGTCCCTTACACCACTGCGGAGGGTCGCCCAGCTGTGGAGTTTACCGTGCAAGAGGAGAGAGTAGCCGAGAGTCTCCTCAAATGGGTGTTGGTCGCGAAATTCAGTCAGTCGCGGCCTTCTACTTTCGCCATTCGTGATCACATTATCAAGGCTTGGGGTCTGGATCGTCCTCCTATGGTTGGTCTCATTGATTCGCGTCATGTTCTACTGCGCTTCCTTTCGGAGAAAGATTTCATCAAGGCTTGGACCCAAGATCGTCATGTAATAGAGAATAGCTTGTTTCGCATGTTTAAATGGACGCCTTCATTCTCTACTCGTTCAGAATCTACAAGGGTGGCAGTTTGGTTGAAGCTCTCAAACTTACCTCTTCATTATTTTGCTACTGCGTTCTTGAAGGAAATTGATAAGCCTCTTGGTACTTTCTTGAGAGCTGATGATCGCACGAAGGATCTTTCACGGCCAATGTTTGCGAGGGTGTGTGTTGATATGGATGTTTCCACCCCAATGGAGACAGAAATTTGGATTTCTGTAGGTACTGACAAGTCCAAGGGCTTTTGGCAAAAGGTATATAAGGAGAGTGATTTCCCTTACTGTAAGCATTGCAGAACACATGGGCACGAGAAGTCGGTGTGTAGAAAATTTTTGAAGAAATATGCTCAGACAGCTGGTAAAGAACCATTGCCGGCAGCTGCTCCACCAAAGAAAGCTGCTTCTAATTTTGGTGTAATTCAGTCCACTGCTAAAGTATCTCAGGTGCAGCCTAAACGCAATATATATATTGAGAACACTGTGTCCAACAAGGATTCTACTATGTTGGTGTCTGGTAATGTTAACGTGGGAGGTCCTAATTTGGGCAAGGGTCTCACTTTGGTTGGTGTGAAACAAGTATCTGACGCTCAGAAAGTTACAGCCTCTTTTAATGATAAGCAAGAAGTTGCTCAACATCCTGATACTGGAATTGCTGCTGCTTCTTTAGTGCCTCTCTTGGCACCAGTTGGTGAAACTCATAGGAGCACCTCTGTTAATGATGTTATTACTGAGAATCATGAGTTCGTGACAAATTCCAAGGAGGATATGGTTGTGGATGTCTCTGTTTTACTACCTCGGGCAACCAATTTGGAAACTGAGGCTGCTTCAAATCAGCAAGGGTCTGATCCTCAAGTTCCAATTGGTGATAATTTAATGAGTTCACACAATTCCAAGGATACAGCTACTGATATTGTTCCAGTGTCTATTGAACCAGTTTCTGTTGGTAATGAGAAAAATGCTGGGACACAAACTGTTGATATCTCTTTAATCAACAATAATTCCTTTGGGGTCCTAATGGATTTGGAGGACAGTGAGCTACCGATCCTTAGCATTGAGGACGCTATAGTTCAACAACAAATGTCTTCCCACCCAGTAGCTACAGATGCTCAACTCCAAGCATCAGTTGAAGGCCCTGCCATGGTTGTTGATCAATTAAATGTGCAGGACAAGTTGGCCAATGTGATGGGGCTTGGGTCGCCCGAGCAAGAGAGGGCTAGTAGCAGGGCTGACAAAGACGAGGCTGCAGAGGAAGCTCGTACTTTGGTGGACGCCAGTACTCTAGTTGTCGCTCTCAACACTCATGACCTCATCATCCCGTCTCCTGAGAAAAGTGCTTCTAATTCCACTTTGCCTTCTAATTCTATTAATACTGTTGAAACTTTTGATTCAAATTCAAGTTTTAATGTTTCGACTCAACCGTCGGCCGTTAAGGCCCAAGGAAGACGTCTCATACTGCTGCGAAGCAGGCTATCACTAAAATGAAGTAGTTTAGATGATTAAGTTCCTTGTTTGGAACATACGGGGCTGTGGTGGCCTTGAGAAGCATCGTTCTTTATCTAATTTAATTCGGTCTAATAAGCCGAACATTGTTGTGTTGTTAGAACCTAAGCATGATGAAGTGTTCTTAACTTCTTTTGCTCGTCGGTTACACTTTAGTCAGTATTATCATTTACATCCTGTTAATCCTCATATCTGGATTCTCTCAGATTCTTCTTGTCAGGTTGACATTATTGGAGGCTTCAGGCAAGTCATATCTTGTGTGATTAAAAGTGGTCCGAATTTACAATTCCAGCTTCATTCTATTTACGCGAGTTGCTCCAGAGTTGAGAAGCGCGAATTATGGGATTATTTTTCGTCAGGCTCGGTAGATTTGTCTCAGCCAATGATTTTCTGTGGGGATTTTAACACATACTCAAGTGTCGAGGACAAAATTGGAGGCGTAGGTCATGATATTATTGCTGTGAATGAGTTTAATGATTGGATTCAGGATCTGGGTTTAATTGATACAGGATTCTCTTGGTTCTCGCTTCACTTGGACGAATAATCAGGAGGGTCGGAGTCGGATTTGGTGTCACCTTGATAGAGTTGTTTACTTGTCCAATTTTCCCGGTCAGGTTCATGTCTCCCATCTTGCTCATTCTACCTCGGATCACACTCTATTGCTGTTGGAGTTGGGCTCGGATTCAAGGCATTCGAGCAGGTTCCATTTTCTGAATGTGTGGACTAGTCATAATGATTTCTTAAACTGATTCGAGACAACTGGGATTGCGGTGAATGGTCGGAACCATTGTATCGAGTGCATCATAAATTAGCTAATATTCGCCGAGTTTTGAAGCAATGGAATTGGAATGTTTTTGGCGATATTAGACTTAAAATTGCGAAGGCTTTATGATTTGTTGAGAGCGGAGTCGCAATTGGTTTCGGCATATTCTCAATCCAGTTTCGAGACCTTTTGTTGTGCTCAAGTTGCACTTGAGGAGGCTTTAATTTTGGAAGAAGACTTACTCATGCAAAAGTCTCGTAACACATGGTTTGCAGCGGGTGACAAAAACAACGCTTACTTCCATGCTTCATTAAAAGTGAAGCATAATCGAGCTCCTATTCGGATTATGAGGGATGCGGTTTGGGACAAGGATGATCAGGTTCTGGGCAACCTTGCCGTGGAGCATTTTTCGAGCATTCTTACTAGCTCGGGACAGCTGATGGACGAAGATTTGCTTCGAGTCATGCCGTCCTCGATCACTAATGATCAGAATGAGGCTCTTACCGCAATGCCATTAGAAGAGGAGATATGGGCAGCGGTTTCGGGTCTTAGTAAACACAGTGCGCCGGGCCCGGATGGATTTACTGGTGTGTTTTTCACACACTGTTGGAGCATAATTAGAGCTGATGTTGTAAGGGCTGTGCAATCCTTCTTCACGGATCAGGTGTTACCCAAAGCCCTTACTTCTTCTTTATTAGTTCTTATACCAAAAGTGGATTTGCCTTCTTCATTTTTTGAATATCGACCGATTAGTTTATGTGGTTTCCTATATAAAATCATGTCAAAAATTATTAATGACCGGCTAGCAAAAGTTTTGCCATCGTTGATATTGCTTAATCAGGCAGGATTTGTGAAGGGTCGAAGTATTCAAGAGAATGTAGCTTTGTGTTCAGAATTGATGCATCACCTTAATAACGAGATTAAAGGTGGAAATTTGGTGATCAAGCTCGTATGTCGAAGGCGTATGACAGATTAGAATGGAATTTTTTAATTCGTTCTCTTCAGGTGCGGGGTTTTTCTGACAAGTTTATTGCTCTGATTAAAGCATGTCTCACTAATTGTTGGTATTCGGTGTTGATTAGTGGTCGTTCTCATGGGTTTTTCCGAGCTACTCGAGGAGTCCGTCAGGGGGACCCATTATCCCCGGCTCTTTTTCTTTTGGCGCAGGATGTGTTAAGCCGGAATATTGAGGCAGCCATGGTTTCGGGTAGCATTAAACCTTACCATTGTCGAGGTCATTTAGTGAACATATCTCATTTAATGTTCGCTGATGATACTATTATTTTCATGAATGGCACGCGAGCTACAGTGACTCATTTCATGCATCTTCTTCGGCAATATGAGGTTGGTTCGGGTCAGTTAATTAATATGGACAAGTCCAAATTTTATACACCCAAGAGGTTAGCTGCTGCCCGGGTTCAATTATTGAGAGAGTGGACAGGTTGTGTACATGGTTCACTTCCTATGCAGTACCTTGGGGTCCCGATTTTGACTCGTAAGCCTAGGATTGTGGATTTTCAGTATTTGATTGATAAAATTCAAGCTCGGCTGTCAGGATGGGCGGGTCGATTGTTATCTATGGGAGGTAAATTGACTTTAATTCAGAGCGTGTTAAGCTCGATTCCCGTATACTCTATGTCTTGTTGCACGGTCCCAAAGATGGTCATTAATAGAATTCATTCTATAATGGCTGGTTTTCTATGGAACTCGGGTTCAGAATCACGTCGTTGTTAGGTTAGTTGGGAGAGAATTTGCAAGCCAACTTCGGAAGGAGGCTTGAGTTTACGAAGTCTACCTAACGTTCAGTCTAACTTAAAGGCCAAGCTTGCTTGGGCCTATATAGCTGGTACTAGTCTATGGGCTACTTTTATGAGATCGAAATTTAAACACCCCATTAAAGCCCATTCGAATAAGGCCACTTATTTGTGGAAACAGACCTGCAAGTTACTGCTGGACGTGTTCGCGAATTGTAGCTAGATAATTGGTAGGGGTGATGTCAACTTCTGGTGTGATAGGTGGGGGGAGACTGAACCTCAAGTCCTGTAGCCTCTCTCCGTCCGGGAAGTGCTTGAGTCGCTGGAAAATCAAGAGGAGGTTTACCGATTGGGTGGGGCTGTTCGGTTGGACATGCTTAGTTTGATTTGGCATGATGAATCTGAACATGAGAGGTTGATATACAAGCTATCAGAGGATGGGAATTTTAACATCAAGTCTTATTGGGAAGCTAGGCGTTTGACAGATTCTTCGATGCCGTGGTACAAGCTCATATGGCATCCGATTTTCCCTAGGCGAATTTCACTATTCTTGTGGAGACTGAGACATCACGCCCTGCCTTTTGATTCTGCTTTATCCAATTTGGGTATTCCTTTAGTGTCTCGTTGTGTTTGCTGCGACAAAAGCCAATGCGAGACTCCGGATCATGTGCTGGTATCGAGTCAAGTAGCCGGTCAGGTATGGAATTGGGTGCTTCGCTGGTTCAATTTTATATTTCCTATCTCCATTGATCAGCTCCTGAATAATTTATGGACTGATTTAAAGACGTCTTCTATATTTGGCTTTTTTAAACTCGTAATTGTTGGGTGCGGATTGTTGGAATTATGAAGGAGCGGAATGAGAGGCGATTTAATGGAGGCATTTGCAGGTCTAATGTCATTATTTTTGCCATTAAGAGATGGCTGGTTCTGCTCTTTCCTCAGTTCATTATAAGGAGATTTCCAACAATTAATGAAATAAACTTACTGAACTCTTTTGGTATGTCTATTCCTTGGATTCAGTTTAAGCCGACAAGGTCGATTGCTTGGTCAAAGCTGGTTCTTGGGCAGTTATGCCTCAATATTGATGGGGCGAGCCGGGTTGGCCAAGCTGCTGCAGGTGGTCTTATTCGTGACGGGATGGGTGTGATTTTGGTTGCTTTCGCCATTCCTCTGGGTCTGGGTACAGATAACTTTGCTGAGTTGCAGGATTTGAGACTTGGTTTAGAGTTGAGTAGAGAGCAGGGTCTAGTTTTGGATTATATCGAATCTGATTCGAGACTCGTATGTGATATTCTTAGAGGGAGAGCCTCTTGTCCTTGACACTTGGAGTATGTGAATGTCGTCATCTCCGGGGTCCTATTGATATCAGGCACGTGCTGCGAGAGGCGAACATGGCTGTGGATTGGTTGGCAGGTTTTGGACTCACTTCACGAGTTGTTTCCTCTTCTTTGCAGGACTTTCCTGAACCTTTCAGAGACATTATTTTATATGATAGTCTAGGTCATTCTTATACTCGTCAGGGTAGGATATTTATGTAATGTTTATTTATTTCAGCATGCATTCATTTAGTACCTTTTGTATTAGGTGCATCGTTCTCGAGGAGGTAAGGCTCATCATGTCCCCCTCCGTTATTTGTACCTTTTCTTTTATTATAATAAATAGGTAGGGGTCCAGCCAAATCCCCCACCAACTAAGGTGGCGTTCCTTCAAAAAAAAAAAGTGAATATGGAGGGAATAATTGTGTACCTTGATTGCTGACAAAAGCGCGAGCGGGATGTAGTTAATATCCAAGTTAGTGGGGACAAACGACCATGTTTAGTATGGAATCTAATTAGCCTAGCTACTCTAGTAAGCAATGGTCCGCCACACACGTGGGCAACCACAAGGGAGACATATCAATCCCCTGGGCGCCCCACATTAAACGGACCCATTTCTGCTTTGCTTGGCGTAGGAGGAGGCACCCCCTACCCAATGGTTTGTACCGCTCCAATCAATCCAGGGATTGGAAGGACTCGAGCTCACATCCGAGATGGGGTTGTACGGGCCACATCTAGGCTTACCACCCTCAAACCATCGAAGCTAGCTAAATTCCACATCCACACATAAACACTACATCCCTATCGCTTAAGGATTAGTTAGCCATAGTAGTGGTGTCACAAACACTATCTATAGCAAACATGAAACTATAAATGAAAAGCATTCACGATTAATGAAGTTGTCAATTGAATTAAACTAAGAAATTCAAATTGATTTCAAGTTGGAAACTTCAGTTCATAAACAAAGTGCTAATGTAGCAAATGTATAATCTCTTAATGGAACAAAGCCACAATGAGAATTAAACAAGCTTTCACAATCAAAGTAACAAACTAACAAATGAGAAAATGAATGTTTGAAAGATGGGAAAGAGAACTAAAAGCTCTCTACATTGCGGAGGATGAAAAACCACTCTGAAACTGCATGAAAGAAGAACCAAAACCACACCAAGAGCCAACCCTTGAACACTTGAGAAATGATGAATTTATACGGCTCAGCAGCAGCGGACGCCGCAATTCTAGGATCGATGCCGCGGCGTCACGCACAGATGGCTATCCCTTGGACTCTTTGACCGGAGAAGATTTTGCACATTTGACCACCATTTGAATTTTGAACTTCGTTGACGTGGCAATGAGGAGTGGATCTGGATAATCTGACTTGAAGATGACTTGGACATGACTTGGAGATGACGTGGAAAAAATAGGCAATGACGTGGATGAGGCTTGCGGCGCCGCGGTGTCAGGAGTGGCGCTAGCTGGAAATAATTTTTAGGTGCTCTCTGTAACTTGCGGCGCTTGGCTCAGCGCTGCGGCGCCGACTGGATGCTTGTTTCCTAGACTTCTAACTTTGGTCTTTCGGCTCTCAATGTGTCCTGATCCATGCTTTAAAGCCTGATTTAATCATGCAACACTAAAACACA
>JAYMTA010002658.1:0-15967 GCA_036897625.1 Pelargonium cotyledonis | reverse complement strand
CCCGGGCTCCCGGCGCCCCCCGGCCATGACTCTCCTTCTTTCCTCCAAGCTTCGCCTCCACTCCACCTACGGTGAGCTCTCTCTCCTTCGTCCATGAACGCCAACGACCACACCTTCTATTTCCTCGAAGCTCCGACCCCATGGACGGCCTCCATGGGAAGCTCTCCTCCTCAATTGCCGACCTCCATGGTTAGGTTCTCATCCTTCCCTTCCTCTTCCCTCCACCATGGCCGAGACAAACAACCGACCCCATGCCCAAGGCCTCCCTCCTCCTTGCTCCGATATGTGACGACCAAAGTCCGTACCAGTGACCAAACGGCCTAGGTCTGTACGGTGCAGAATGTGACCGACCCCTCGTCTCCATCAACCTCTGGCAACACCACTTGACTCCCAACCCATGGTCACCCTCCATACAGTACACCAACCCAGACACCACACAACCAAACTCCTCAACCTCGGTCAAGCCCCGTGCAACACCCACTCGATCCCAACCTCGGCCAAGTTCAGTACAACACCCAAATGAGTTGCCATGGTCCGTACCGTACGGACATGGTCGACCGTGCCTCCTCCTCCATGTTTGTGGCCCCTTTCCTCTTTGCTCTGAGCCCATGACCACGACCGAGTCTACTCCAAGCTTGGCTTCCTCTATGGTCAGCAACACCACAAATGAGCCATGCTCCTTACGCATGACCAACCACCATGGCCATGCTCCATACTGACCTCAACGGCCATCATCCGTACATCCATCAACCACCATGACCATCTCTCCCGTAACGCCACCGTCCGTACTATCCTCGACCACGGTCCCCTCTTCAACATCTAGCCATGGTCGATGACCACCACGACCTCGACCCTGGCACGCCACTGTCCATACACATCCAACCACACACCAATACACACTCCAAACAATGTACGGACCATGGCACACCAATACACACTTAAAAAAATGTATGAACCATGGCACACCACAACACACCCCAATCCAACTCACTCTACTTCCATACAATACACACCATGCACGGCCACCGTGCATGCATGCACAACACAACACCCCAAAGCCAATCCTCTTTCCATCCTCTGTACACACACCACAACACACTATGCATGGCCATCTTTCCAACTTTAGTTTCCAACACCATCTGTACGGACCATGAAACCCCAAGCCTCATTCTTCAATCTGTACGGACCACGACCGGCCTCGCCCCTCCATTCTCCCTACTCTATCCCATGCCGTCCGCAAGCATCCCACAGAAGCCATCCGCGGATCCGTGGACGTCCATTGTCCATCCAATCTCGTCTACGGATCCACCCAAGTCATCCATCTGACTTCGTCTATGAGCCGTCCATCCGACCTCGTCCAACTGGCGCGCAATGCACTGATCGGCTAGTCAGTAACTAAAGTCAACCAATACTCAAAGTCTCCCAAGCTGGATCCACCACACTCTCAACCAATCAGGCGACGACATGTGACACCCCAAAGGTTGCTAGTATAAATACCCATTCAAGTAATAAGAAGAGGATCTTCATTCTCTCATTTTCACTTTCTCTCTCTAGCTTTCTCTTTCTGAAAAGGTCTCTAACTTCCTTCTGATCTTCGCGGACTTACTCTCATGCTAGAAGCGGTGTTCCAGATCACAACTTCGGGTCGTCGTTCTTTGGTGTTTTGGTCCCCTTAGGTGGCAGGTGCCAGGACGTCCAATCTACGTGGACGATTGACCGACTTGAGACTTAGAACATTTTAGGCAACCAAGCTACATGGACGATCGACCAACTTGCCATTCGCCGAAATACTTATGATTTTTTGAGTAGAAACACATACCAAATCAAAAATTTCTATTTTTATTTAATTATCAGTTTTTTCAACCTGTGGCATGAGTGACTTTGTAATTAAATTTGAATAGTCGGGAAATATTTTTTTTCAGGTCGGCCAAATCCGGTATCGCCTCATTGCTACAACCATTGAAAACGATTGCAACAAGTGGGATTAATTGTAATTATTTTTGAATTATCTTTAAATGCACAAAAAAATTAAAATTAGAAAAAATGGTTACCAGTTGCCGGAGTTGGGAATCCGGTAACCCTTGGTGCCACTTCAGGGGGCGCCAAGCCATTGAAAAATAATAAATAAATAAATCATGAGGCTATAATGCTAATAAATAAAACCCGGCTATGCGTGTCCTAATGATTAGTAGTTGATGACGTCAACCTACACATGATGATGTCATGTACTCAATAATGATGTCACACACCTAGAGAGGATGACATTATATGGCGACGGACAACGGGGACCACATTGACGTTGTGTTGGGTCTTGGATGAGGATACGATGATGTTGAATCTACATATATTTATATATATTGTATTTGAACAATAAAACCTTGGAATTATTACACCATATAAGCTGTTTATTCGACAGTGAAAGCTCATTTGAAGCTAGCTACCGTCTTCCATTTTTGTGAAATATCTAATCCTCATTGCCCATTTTACATATAAATGTGGCATATCTTCCCTTTTTCATGACAAATGTAAAAACCTACCACGTGAAACCAGCTCTGATTTTTACCATTTCAAATTCATGGTCATTCATTGCACATCCATATATAGGCAAAAACACAACAAAAACCCAAAAAATATTAACCAGACAATGCACGGGCACGAAACCGCTCACGATGCATCAATGTAAAAGCCTAAGCATCGCGCCTTTCCCAACTGCAGCAAATGATACATATTTGCAACTGGAACAAAGCAACTCATATGCACAACACAATGAATACAATGCAGAATGGGCTTACAGACTCAAATCAGATGGACACCGTCGTTAATAATAATAATAACAATAATAATAGAAGTAAAAAAAAGAGGGAAGATAATAGAGCTTTATAATTAAGAAAAAAAAAAAAAGTCGGGAATTAACTTTTTTCTTTACTTGAGATGTTGCAGGGTCACCTCGGACCAGATAACTCAACTGCACGCAGATTTTCAGTTGAGTCAACGATCCAATCAGAATTAGGATGAGGAGCAAGCTCCACCTCCTGCCGAAGAACTTCCACCTTTTGCCATTCATCCCATCTCTCAGCCAACCCGTCTCCTTCGAGCATTCTCACAACTTCTGACATCTTTGGCCTGTCCATCGGAGAGCCTTGCGTGCAGAGCAATGCAACCTGAATTAACTGCTCTACCTCAGCTTCTATGTAATTTTTCTGCAGATCGGGATCAACCAACATTTCTAGTTTCTTCTCTTTCAGAAGTCCTTTTACCTGAGAATGCCAGCAAAAATTCAGTAAACAAAACTCAGTTCAAAAGGGATGTTATTCACATACCCAACAAAATGCAAAAGAAACCAAACAAAAGTTATTTCATGTTAAGAGGTTTAAGTTAAACCTTCATCTGAGCTCCTTTGAATGGTCTAATCAAATGTCTATTAAATTTTGAGTTACACACTATGTCTCAATTGACCCAACGAATAACACATAAGTTGAGATCTTTCTAGCAGCCTAGTGAAAACACAATCCCTATGTCCTAAACTAAGTTAGTTGACATGGTGCATTGGCTTTTGAGTTTGAATGACAGCAAAGCAAGCAAATAAATGTAGGGTAGACAATCATAACTACATACCCAGTCAAGCAACATGACATCGTCATCATTTGCAAGCCGAGCAAGATCAAACGCCCTCTGTCCAGTGATCAGCTCCAGAAGCATAATTCCATAACCAAAAACATCAGTTTTCTCAGAAGACTTGCCAGTAGAAAGGTACTCCGGTGCTATATGCCCAATTGTGCCACGTACAGCAGTAGTGACATGGGTATCCTTGTAGTCCATAAGTTTGGCCAAGCCAAAATCTCCAACAACAGCCTCAAACTCCTCGTCAAGTAAAATGTTAGCAGCTTTCACGTCACGATGAATGATCTTTGGGTCACAATGATCATGTAAATAAGAAAGCCCCCTTGCTGATCCTAACGCAATTCGTTTCCTAGTTGGCCAATCAAGTGGTGGTTGATCTATTGGGCGTTCTGAAACCAATTAAGTATACGAGTAAACAATTAGAGATTGTAAGGTCATCCTTCCTAGTAGCATGTTTAACAGTTAACAAGAGTATTATATGCTCTTACTATTCATCAACACTCTTTGAAATACAATAGAGGGAGGGAGAAGAATTGGCAAGCAGGATTGTAATTGAAATGACAGGCACTTGCAACAAACAAAGCACTGCAGATGCAAGTAACGTGAAGTAGGAGGCTAGCAAAGTTTACCCCTTAAACATGATGCAACACTTCCATTAGCCATGTATGGGTAAACAAGTAAGCGTTCAGTTGGCGTCATACAGAAACCCCGTAACCGGAGGAGATTTCGATGCACAGCCATGCTTATCATTTCTACTTCTGTCTGAAACTGCAACTCTCCACCAGGTGTACGCTCTTCCTTCAGTCTTTTTACAGCCACCAATGAACCATCCGCTAACCGGCCTTTGTAAACCTTGCCAAATCCACCTCTACCAAGGATATTTTTGTTGCTAAAACTATCTGTAGCAACCTGTAACTCTCGAAGCGAAAACCTTTTAAGCTGACCCAAATGGACTTCTGGATCTTCTTCAGCTGCAAAAGGGAGGAAACTAAGAGATAATCAACTTACTAAACAAGTTAAACACTTGTCAATTTGCAGTGAAAATTACGAACCAGGCACATCAAAGAAAAACTCTTGTGGTTTTCTCCTACGCCACCATGCAAATGCAATTGCAGGTGCAGCAAACAGTAAAGCAGCACCAGCAGCCACTCCACCTGCAATTGCTCCAGTAGCACTATTTCCACCTGAAATATTAAAAAAAAAACATCAGAATATTCTAGAACAAACCCTATATACTGATGAAATATTAAAAAAAATTGGAATATTCCAAAAATGCTTGAAGACAAGATTAAAAATGAAAGAAAGTACTTCTGCAAGATCACCTGGTAATGAAATAGGAGGTGGTGGGACAAACGGCGGAGGAGGAGAAAATGGAGGAGATCCGGGGCAAGGGTGCCCAGTAACTGGGCCACATAGATCCAAGTTGTTCGCAAAACTGCATAAGAAACATGAAACATTTAGTATGGTCCTCAGGAAACTCTCAAGAAAAAATAACTCAAACTAAGAAGAAACCTTATAGGAGTGAAGAGTGAGAAAGAACCGTTATCCGGAACCACTCCTGAGAGGCGGTTGTTTGACAGATCCCTGCATTGCACATCGCAAAATTAGACCATTATCCCTGGAATCCGTATACTTCCAGAGACGCAAGAAATGCTATAGTGTATTTGTGTGCACACGCATGAGAGAGATTAGTAGCACTCACAGAACTTGCAATGATGTGATATTAGTCAATGACATAGGAATGGGACCTGTCAAGCTGTTGTTGTTGAGCCGGCTATCCTTACACAAATTAGAGAAGCAAAATGTTACAGAGTCATCATGTGCATGAAAGAAATGGAATTTAAAATATATGCTCATGTGTGTGTATTAATATATATATCATCAGAAGTGTAACTTGATAATACATAAAGAGCCATTATGATGTCCCCAAGGGCAGTGAGTTAAAAGCCAATTTGTCCTAAACAGGATATAATTGAAGGAAAGAGGTTAAACAGGAAAATATAAACTCAAGGCAGAACCATTCAAGTGGACAGGATACATATAGAATTCAAATTCATATTAAAATAAGTTTTTGATTGATTGACCATGTTCTAGCCAGTCATCACTGTTTGACACACTCTTTAGTGCTAGAATATATGAGATACAAACAACCATTTGAAATGAATATCAATTCAACACCAACCCATTTTTTATTAACAATCTGACATATTTTGTATGGACAGGTTCCTAAAGCAAAAAATTCAAAAACTTATCACGTACCTTTAATAAAAGGGTCATTTGAGGTCATATGCAAATACATGATATGAGCTTTATCATGTTTAATTTGAAAATAAAATAACATGTGAAAAATAATAAATTCCAAGAATTAAATACTTTTCCCATGATTAAATCAAGGTGAAATTGAAAAAGAAAAAAAAAAGTAACATGTGAAAAATAATAAATTCCAAGAATTAAATACTTTTCCCATGATTTCCTCTTTTGAATAACTAAATATAGTTCACAATGCATAAAAAAAAATACAGAACTCAATACTTTAAGTTAAGGAGAAAAAACAAGATACAAAACCAAAGCCATCAACAATGAACAACAAAGTAATTGGGTGAACAACACTCACAGGAAACGCAATTTAGACAGCTTGCCCAATGAGTCTGGAATGAGACCAGTAAAGCTGTTCAAGTAAAGATCCAAGCTCACCAAGCTGGTCAGGTTCCCAAGGTCGCTAGGAATTGGTCCACTGATGTTATTACTGTAGAGTTCCCTGTCACATGCGAATGAACTCAGTAATTTATAGACTACAAGCTGAACGCAATCTAAGTTAGCACAATAATATTTTGAGAAATAGAACCCAACTACAGAATCTTTTGCTGGTTCTCCAAAGTCACAAGTCACAACTGAAGGTCAACAATAATCATAATTGGAGAACCTTATGATACGACCACCTTAGCATGCATAACTTCTCCCTTATTATTTGATAATCAAACACACAAACAAATCCCCTTTTATTAAGAAAAGCATCCCAATAGAGTCGAGTTGGAGTTTGAGAGGTGACACAGATCCTTAAAATAGCTTCATTGTTAGATATAAGTTCTCCTGGATTCTTAGTTTCTAATAAAATAATAAAAGTCCCAGCGCCATAGCTCCATCCAAAAACACGAAGAGTTAAGCTTTGGATCAACTACAAATTGCACATCTCAATGTCATACTGAGTAATAGCTGACAAAATTTGAGCAGATAAAAAGCAAAACTAGGCTTATTAGGAATATTCTGTGTTGGAATGATTACAGTAAATGCACTGATAAGTCTTGTAAGTTGACACAATAGGAAAAAAAATCTTTCACAATTCCAATCGCATATTTCAGGATTCTACATTTTTTCAATGAAGAATTGTAGAACATATCATTTTCCCCAAAAGTAGGGAAATTCTATCTCCAATATAAGATGACCAAGAACAGAGACCAAAACTTCACTTGAACTCCAAAACACATTCCATCAACCAATTTAAGCTTCATACTAGCTGTGGCAACCTAGTGGGTCACAAAATGAAAAGAAATGAGAAAAGGTTTTCATCCAAGGCAAGAACCATCTGTACCACAAGAAATCAATAATGAAAATGGTGTATCACCAAGTTGGAGTAAAAACCTGCATTGTTTATTCCAAAACATTTATATTAATATGTTTTATATGTGAAGCATAATGTAGCTTGCAGAAAAATGAGAGAAGACCCAAGAAGCAGCATTGATTGTTAAATGGTATGAGACAGAAAGATAAAAAGGAATGCGGGGCAATTCAATAAACACAGTGAGGAAACTAATTTTAGAGCACAACTCACAAGTACTGCAAGTTTTTCAGCAGCCCAAGCTGTGGGACAAGTTGACCAGACAATGCAGCATTTCCAAGATCACTGAGGAAACGAAGAGGAATACAAGTAAGAAGGGCATCTTTTGGAAATGAATATGATGATATAATTTTCTAAAGGTACAGCATAAGAATGTACATGAAAGACATGCAAGGGCAAGAAGATTACACTCTTATGACACTGTTATCATTGTTGCATGTGACATGAAACCATGTACAAGGATTAACCAATGTAGGATCCCAACTCTGCAGGACATTGTTAGGATCGTCCAAGTTGGTCCGAAGTGTATGCAAGGCATCACCTGTTACAATATGCAAGAAAAAGCAATTAAAGGGTGACTCTGTTCAATAAAAAGCATGTTATGTGAAAGAAATAACAAGGGCAAAACAAGAAACATATAACACATACCTCTAGTTGCCACAAATGCTAGTAAATCCATTTAAAGAAAAATTATAAAAGTAAACATGATTGGTTTTAGTTTTTTTTTTTTTTTTTTTCAAATGTCAGCAATGAAGATCAGGAAACGACTTTTCCAAGTTTAAGATATTTGAATTAGCATAATGTATTATTTCCTTAACCACAAAAGGCAATAGTTTTTACTACAACTGATAGAGTTTAAGGGTATTTTTAGCATAGCATTACATCTACAATCCTAGTATCACCCACTACGATTTGTGAAGCCACAATGAGTTTTTTTTTTTCTTTTCTGAAAAAGGCATTTGAGACACAGACTATTGTGACATTATCAAGTGCTCCAAATAACGTTCTAACAAAACACAATTCTCCCATTAGGTCACACGAGGTACAAGTTTTCAAGTTTCCTCCTTAATGTACTAAGAAACTACCAATACCCGTGCACTTAATTTTCCATTTTCAATGAATTCACACATATAAACTGTCCAAAAACAAGATTTTTTTTTAAGAAAAAGAAAACATCAACATCAGTACCTATCAACACACAAATAACTTCATTAACTTGAACATACGCAGCTTTCACAAATAAAAACAAAAACCACATTAAAAAGAAAAACATTTCAGGAATTCAACAAAGAGTTGAAAAAACATATTCAAAGTTCAGAAAGTGGCCAGAAATCAAAGAACATATATGTAAAATAAAAGAAAAGAAAAACACAAACCTTCCATATTAGCAGAAATCTGGGAAAGCGGATGAGCCAGCAAGATCAGCCATAGAAAAACCCAAGCCCCACCACCAAACATTGCCTCCATCAGACAGCGTCGGAGCTCAATCTCCTCAGATCCAACCAGTACACAAAACCCAAAACCACCATCACCAAAATCCCCACTTTAAACCCTACCACCAGAAAATCTGCTCAAAAACCCTTCAAATCGCCACCATTCTCTCAGAAAAACACACCCGGAGAACCAGAATCTGAGCCCGATCTCGCCGCCGAAGTGGAGAGCAGAAAGGCAAAACCCAGAAAAATTATCGAAAAAAGAACAAATCTTCAGAGCATTAGGCTGAGTTCCACCTTTCCCTTCTGAAAAAACCTTTCCTTTTCTTGGCTCTCTCTCTAGAGAGTGAGTGAGTGTGTAATGTGTGTTTGGGAGTGAAGAGAGAGAGAGAGCTATCTATCTAACACAGGGAGAGAGAGGAGAGAGGAGAGAGGAGAGAGGAGAGAGAGAGAGACTATCTTTAGCTTTATTTTTTCTTGCTTTAGAGAGAGAGAGAGTGAAGCGTGCTCAGACAGAGAGGAAGAGAGAGAAAGTGGGCTGCCCGGAGATGGAGATGGAGCTGACCGCTGCCCGAACGCAGTCAAAAACGGGTTTCGCGCTATATCGTGGAAAGTGACGTGACTTTGGGGACAATCCCGTTTTTGGTCAAGGCTTTGCGTGGGGCCACCTCTTGCCACGTCAGATTCGGTCCACATATCCCTTTTCTTCGTCATCAATTCCTACATTTATGATTTTATTTTTCTATTTATGAATATTCTACCTTTGAGTTCTAAGTGATTATTCGGTTAGTTTACTTGTAAAAGAGTGAAAGGATTTTATTCCTTGTGTACTAGTTTTGTTATGTTTTTTTTTTTTTTTTTTTTTTTTTTTTTTTTTATTTTTTCCCTAAATTTTTCATTTTTTAGTTTCAATTGATCACTAAGATTCTACATTGTTTTCAAAATAAGATTCTACTTTGATTCTTTTTTTTACCCAACTCATTGTTCTATTAAATTCATCTTATATTTTTCACACTGCGGTAATATGATTTGTTCAAAATTATGTTATTTCGAGTGAACATGAAGTAAAATACGCGTACTTTAGCTAAATGTCTTGTTCCTTGAGCGAATGTGAACATGTACTTTGTTCTTTATTCTTTTCACATAGGAGCGTGCATATCCTCAACTATACCGCTTTTAATCCTAGACACCTTCAACTTTTGTATTTAACTTTTGGATACCATAAAGTATGTCAAACATCTTTTCATCTAAGTTTCTGTCCTTTAAGTGTATAAATGACTATTTTACCCTTCAATAATTGTAGCTCAACAAGTATAATTAGTGATGCTACCCTAAAAAATCATAAGTCCTTCAGCGACTCACAAGACGCCACTTGGCAGGTCCAAAATGTCTAGGTCGCTTGAACCGGATTTGCGAAGCCCAAATATGACTCCGACCTGAGTCTAGTTTATGGCTCTACTAGGCCTACAAGTCACATAAGACATATCTCGACTTAATCATGAAGGATAGAGAAGCTAGCTCTAGCTTCAGAAAGGCTAGAGGCCTAGCAAGGCTAGTCCTAACAATGTTAGTCTCAGCAAGACTAGAGGTCCAGCAAAGCTAGAGGCCTAGTAGAGCTAGTCTCAACAAGGCTAGCCCCATCAAGTTAGTCTCAACAAGGCTAACCCCAACAAGGCTAGCCCTAACAAGCTAGTCTCAGCAAGGCTAAACCATTCAAGGATAGAGGGCTAGCAAGACAATGAGTTCTAGCAAAACTAGGCCTATAAGTCATACCAATGCTAGGCCTAGAGCTCCAGCAAGCTTAGAACCCTAACAAGCTTAGAGCTCTAACGAGCCTAAGACTCCCAGCGAAATTCAAGACTTATACAAAATTCAATTAAGTATGGAAAGCACTTCTAAGAGGACAATTAACTCCCCAAAAGACAACAAACTACTCCAAATAGTATTTCCAAGAGGTTTGGGGGCAAATATAGGCTCAAAAATAGCTTCAACAGTGAAATTGGAGTAGTTTCGTCCTCCTAGCAAAATGGGAATAAGGTTGTCCTCCTAGCAGCAAAACAGGATTAGAGTTGTCCTCCTAGTCATAAAATGCAGATAAGATTGTCCCTCTAGAAGCCAAATGCGGATTACGTTGCCTACACGAGGCGCCGCGATGCCAAGATCTATTCTAGCGCTCCTTGTGCGTTTGGCCTCCAAACGCTTCCCGGTCGGCTCCCATTGACCCCAGATGATGTACAATGGTTCCTAACACTATTACAAGGCTGGTACAAGGCTCTAACATCGCCAAATCACCTCCAAGACACATCAACAAGCTTCCATAAGCTTATCACTCACAAGTGCCTAAGACTAGACCTCTCAAGGTGTTAGTTCACAAAGGACTCAGTGAACCTACAAGTCTCAAGCTTTAATAATGCCTCCAAGCACCCACAACTAGACCTCTCAAAGTACTAAGGTCTTGGCAAGCTCTGACTACACTCTCATGCATCCATGACTATGTCTCTCAAGGCACTAGCTCACCAAGGCTTTATGTGAGTCTAATAGGATTACGAGACATGCTCACCTCTCAAACACATGTGTGCAACGCGTTCAAGACAAAGAAAGAGCTCAACACCACTAATGGGCTCAAAGTGAACAATAAGCCAAGAAGGACATTTGGGCCAAGCAAGTTAAATGGGCCTTGATGGGCCTTTCTTCTTCACCAACCAATCATGTAATGACAAGTGGCGCAACGTGATAAGATTTCTTATAAATACCCCACTTTTCCACAAGGAAAAGGGGTTCTATTTTTTCTGACAATCTTCTCATTCTCACTTCATTTTGAGAGCTTCTCTCTCTAAAAGCTTTCTTTCTTTAGAAAAGCTTTTATGTTTACCATTCAAGAACTTACTCTCACACATGAGATAGAGTCTTGGTAACACCACCCCAGGTTCTTCATTCCTTTGGTATGTGTTTCTTTTACTGGCTACAGGTTCTAGGAGCTGGACAATACCTAAGCTTAGAGATTTGAATTAAGGCACTAAGACTCTAGGCTACTAATGTAAGCATTCAATATTGAACACCTGAACTCTTAGGGTAGAAACATTGACTTTGGAGGAGAAGAAGCAGAACAACTATAACAACTACAAAACTCTCAGCTAGTGTGGTCGCGTTGATCGAAAGTCAAAACAAGCATATTAGTTTTTGGTTCTATTGTCGGGAACATTTGAAAGCTGCATTCCCCTAACTGCCATACAACAAGTGGATACTCACATGGCTTCTCTACGCCACAAGAGAGCCCCCACACTGGGCGCGCCTCCCCTCTTCTTCGCATAGGCACACGCCTAGCAATGGAGCGTGACGCCCCTTCTCCTTGCACAGGCCCAAGCCATGTAAGAAGAGGCGCTGCATCGACAAGATCCAACGCATCAAAGCTTAGGCTCCCCTCTCCAACCTTGCTCACCCAGTGCCAGGTGAGAAATCAAGGCAACCCTCACATGGATAGAGGGCAGAGACACATGAACAAGACCATGAAGAGCTCAACCAAGGCTTGCCTAACTTGCAAAATCACCTTGAGCAAAACAAGATCAACTCTGCAATTAGGGCAGCAGGGGCTTCTCAGGTCCCAGCAACCCTAAGGGCGTGACACCTGCTTCCCTTGATGGTAATCCTCTCTTTGCATGTCTCACAAATGCCATGAGAGCCTTCACTGAAGTCATTCGGGCCTCTCAGATCGTCGCGACCCCTGTCAGTTGAGCAACCTCTGCTGCTCAGGATCCATCTCCACATCCTCCCATGCCTATGACCAAGACAATGAGAGTGGAGGTGCCTCCTGCCTGCGCAAGCCTAGCGCGCCGCACAACCCATGGCCAATGAGATATCCGATCTCATTGTGAACGCATTTATCGCTCTTATAATAGGGACTATGTCTACCTTAAGCGCACCCACTGCAAAGAGAAACCCCCACGAACTCTATGCGAAGAAAGTTATGATCAATTTGAGGTCTTCAGGACAAGGACAAGGAACACTCAATGCCTAGACTCTCCTGCACACTTTACTCCTAAAACAGTGAAAAGCTCTCACCAAAGGAGAAGAAGGAATGAGAGAAATGATGACCCTCTTCACAAACGAGGAGACCTTTGGACTAAAATGCTCTAACAGTAATCCACACTGAGAGACCTACTCTTCTAGCTCTACAAGAGAAAGTCCAACACCTCCAAGCTTAAATGGCAGCCAATGGTGTCATGGTTGCTGCTCCCATTATCCCAACCATCAATAATCCACTAAGTCAAGATTTACAAGTAGTGTCCATCAACCCAGGGATATGCTTCCAGGACATGACTTACAATGGGCTCACTAAGACCATTGAACATGTCACTTGCTTTGAGCTCAAGATGAGCTTGCAAACAAGCTGTGATGCTACATGTTGTAGGATCTTCGCTTTGCACCCTCTTAGGTTAAGCTTAAGAATGGTATCGCGACCTCCCCAACGGAGTCATCACTTCTTGGGAAGCTTTCACAAACATATTCCTAGAGAATTTCAAGTCAGAAGGAAAGGTATCTAAATCCCAAGTCGCTCTACTCAACATTAGGCAAAGGTCTAACAAAACACTTGCTGACTATGTAGAGCACTTCTGCAAGGCAGAGCGCGAGTGTCACTCTACAACAAGTGAAATGATGATGGCCGCCTGAGGATAGGGGTAACAAACCCCTTTGTCCAGTCCACTTTTGCAACTACTCAAACCAAGACTTAGAAAAAGAAGATCAGCATAGCTTATAACCATGTTGGGGTAGAAGACATACTTGGAGGGTGCTCAGCACACTCAAAACATGGGAAAAAATGGAGACACAAGCTAAGATCCTAAGGTGAACAAGGTACCAAAGGTTTTAAAAGACTCGGGCTACACTCCCTTCAACACCACATACGAAGAGGTGTTTAAGCACGCTCTCAAGATGGATGAATTCCGTTCCCTCACCAAGCTGGCATGTGGGAAGAGGAAGAAAGGTGATAACAATGTCTTGTGGTGAGATGCACAAAGGAAATGGACATGCCACTGAAGAATGTCATTACTTCAAGAACTTTGTGGAGAAGAAGTTAAGGGAGGGAGAGGTTAAGCAATCCAGGGTCATCTAGAAAATGCACTCCACACCAAGAAACATTTTGTACCCCTTATTCTTATCATTATTCAAATCAATGAAATTGTCTTCCTCAATTGAATGGTCTTTCTTAATTAATGCCTACAAATAACAAACGGTCTTCCAATGAGACCCGGAGAAAGGCAAGAATCTAGAAATCAGTCCCTCACCTACTAAGAGGACCAAATCTTCACCTGCAGAAGCTATCTCCTAAGTTGAACCAAGAAATACCCTAGGTCTAGCCTCCCACTATCAAAGCTCATTCTCCTAATCTAAAGCAAGCCTAGCGAGGGGGCGGAGTCAACCTCCCTCCTAACTCTAGCAGAGCTCACAGATCCAACAGAGCTCCTGGCTAGCTTTAACAAAGCTCTTACTTCTAGCAATGCTCATCCACCAATCGTGGGATAGGACTCCATGCATAACTTGGGTCAACCCTACCAACATATGGCTAAGGAAATATTATTGCTAAGACACACTCATTTCAAAATTGGCGTGTGTTTGAGCAAAACACCGCCGAACCACCTATCCTAAGAAAGGACAGAATACGCTACCTCCTGAGCACAGAGCAGGTTATCTCCCTTTGGCATGCAACACAACTCATTCCAAGGTTGGCTTGCGTTTGAGCAAAACATCGTCAAATCACCTATCCTGAGAAAGGACAGAGTACACTACCTCTTGAGCACAGAGTAGGCTATCTCCCTTTTGACATGCATCACAACTCATGCCAAGGTTGGCGGGCGTTTGAGCAAAACATCGTCGAACGACTTATCCTGAGAAATGATAAAGTAGACTATCTCTTGAGTAAGGAGCATGTTATCTCCACTTGGCATGCACCACAACTCATGCAAAAGGTTGGCATGCGTTTGAGCAAAACATCATCAAACAAACTATCTTGAGAAATGATAAAGTATACTATATCTTGAGCAATGAGTAGACTATTTCCACTTGGCACGTAGCCTAGCCTCACACTCTAGATGTGTTGAGTCTAGCCTCACACCCTATATGTGTTGAGTCTAGCCTTTCACCCTAGAAGTGTTGAGCCTAGCCTCTCACCCTAAAAGGGTTGAGTCTAGCCTCTCACCTTAAAAGTGTTGAGCCTAGTCTCTCACCCTAGGAGTGTTGAGCCTACCATCTCATCCTAGATTTGTTGAGCCTAACCTTTCACCCTAGATGTGTGTAGCCTAGTCTCACACCCCTAGATGTGTGCAGCCTAGCCTCACACCTTCCATGTGAACAGCCTAACCTCAACGCACTTGGAAGAGCAAGGCAACACACCTAACCACCCTCACCTCATCATTGAAAGATTGATCGTCATGACAATATGGGTCAACCTCAACATTAGAGGACTGATTTCCACGATTGCATGAATCAACTTCACCATTGGATTTAGATTATCATGCCTTAACAGCATGAATCTATATGATCATTGGAGGCTAAATTATCATGCCTTGACAACATAAATCTACCTCACCAATGGAGGCTTGATTGTCATGCCTTGACAACATGAATCAACCTCACCATAGGATCTAGATTGTCAGGCCTTGACAACATGAATCTATCTCACCATTCGAGACTAGATTGTCATGTCTTGACAACATGAATGTACCTCACCAATGGAGTCTTAATTGTCATGCCTTGATAGCATGAATCAACCTCACCATTGGATCTAGATTGTCATGTCTTGACAACATGAATCTATCTCACTATTGGAGGCTAGATTCTCATGCATTGACAGCATGAATCTATCTCACTAATGGAGGCTTGATTGTCATGCCTTTACAACATGAATCAACCTCACATTTGGATCTAGATTGGCATGCCTTGATGATAACTCGCATTTTGTGCTAGTTATCCGACCCTAAATTATGCATAATTGGTCCTTTGTTTCCCTATTTTGATGCACTTTTTGCCCTTAAAGAGTGTTAAATGCCCAAAAGTGTCATTGTGTTAGATTTGAAAGGCTTAGTTTGCACTTTGGTATACTCTAGTTGTTTTTGCATGATTTTAGCCTACTTTGTGCCGAATAATTTGTGTTTTAGTGTTTATTGATAAATCAGGTCAGAAAGCACAGGCTAGGATGCATTGGAAGACTGAAAGGCCAAAGTCAACACCGAGATAGCACAATCGCCAATTGGCGCCGCTGCCCCCAACAAGGGCACCGCGGCGCCACCATTATCCTCCACGC
>JAYMTA010002657.1:0-15971 GCA_036897625.1 Pelargonium cotyledonis | reverse complement strand
TCCCAAGGCTTGTGGAGCTTAGGCAAGGGAGCATGGAGGCTTGCCAAGACTCTTAGTGAGCTAGTGTCATAGGATGCATAGTCATGAGTGCATGGAAGCTTAGTGGTTGCGTGCTCTTGAGGCTAGCATGCGCGCTAGGCCTTTCGTGGATTAAGGCTTACGAGGCAATATATCCTTCGCGTGCTTGAAGAAGTATCTTGATGTGTCTTGGAAGTGACTTGTTGATGTCAAGGCCTTGAGTTATCTTTAGGATAGTGTCTAAGATCGTTGCTTATCATCCGAGGTCGAAAGAAGGGTCATCTGTGAGGTTTTTGATAAGTGATGCTCGAATTTGATAAATGATCCAAAGACTCCCAAGACCCCAACCAAGTGAGTCAGAGACCCAAGACTACAAGATCATGAGACCAAAAGATTATGAGACCAAAAGATCCAGACACAAGATCACCAAATTCTAAGATTACAAGACTTCGACCAGGAGATCTAGACACCAGCCCCCCATCACTTGTCAGACATCAAGACATCATCAGCTGGACCACAAGACGTCACATGCTAGATCTCAATACTCAACATAGAGGATCCGAACCTGAGTCCCCTCATCTGCAAGATCTCAATTCTAACACATGTTGTGTCATCAGACTGCCACGTGAAGAGTCACCAGACTGACACAACATCACCCCATCTCAAGATTTGGCCAATATTTTTAGAGTCGAATCACCAATGATTACATGTGTATATTTCTTATTATTGACCAGGAGAAAACGTTTTCGAATTACAATTTTGGGGAAATATGACAATAAACAATGATATAATATTTCTTTTAAATGATGTCACTAAAAAAGTGATATTAATAACATCTTTAATTATTCTTCTTGAAGGTGGTACAATTTTTTTAAAAATAAATTTCTTAATCTAACAATTCATTATGTATGCAACTATGATGTTTTGTATGTTGTATTCTATTTAATTTATGCGTCTAAAAATTTGTAGGAGATGTTGTTGCTTCAACAAGTAGTGGAACAAAATTTCATGCCAACATGGATATTGACTAAGACCTTATTTGGTAAAGATTTTGCGGCTGTAAGTTGCTGCCACATCAGCAAAACTTCCAGCATCAAAATCAAACGTTGTTTGGAAAAAAAAAATTCACAGCTTCCAGCAAAACTGGGTACTGTGCAGCTGGAAGCTGTGATTTTCCCACAGCTGAGAAATAGTAGCTGCAGGTTACCGTAGCAGCTACAACAATTTGGGAAAGACCATGTTACCCTCCAACTCCATTTCACTTCCATTTCCAATCACCAACAACTACATTTAATGTAGTTTAAATGAAAATTAAATGTAAGATTTTTATGGTTTATAAAATTTGAGTTGGGTTAAGTTCGTGAGTAGAAATTGAAGTTTGAAGAGATGGATTCTGTTGAAAGACATAGCAAAGCTTGGTGGAAATCATATGCATTTTCAAGGTAAACTTCTATATTCAATCTTAAACATTATTTTTGGTTCTCTATAGTTTTATGAACAAATGATGGTGTAATTATGTAGAAAGTATGTCCTTCATATTGTTATTTTCGAAAGTGAAAATAGTATGATGTTGTTATTTCATGAGCATTGTAAAGAAATCCAATAACAGTCGACTATTTAATTTTCAGCAGTCTACTGTTTTTGTTCTGTGAATAAAATGACTTTACTATATCTAATATATTTAATGTCATATGGTCGACTATTTTACAGAAACAGTTGACTGTTTCTTCTCTGTTATTACAAGTAGTAATTATGTATTTGTATATGTATGAGCTGGTTATAAATTTGAAAGCTAGTTATGAATCATAGTATTGTAATAAAAGTAATATTTGATGTTATTGAATTTTGAAAGCTAGAGGGAGAAGATGTCTGCTTCTTTTTTTCTTTGTTTGAAACCACAACGTTGCTATTTTTGAGTTTTTGTTCTTTTTTTCTTTATAACTTAAAATTTTATTTTTAAAATTATTAAAGAATAATGAATCAACTAAAGCTTGAGCTTCATGTGGCCCAACCAAACCAACCCACACTTACTATTTTAATTAGATATTTGAAGGGCAATTTAGTCAATTTCATATTTTATACCTACTTTCAGTTTTTTTTGCCAAACATAAACTTCATTCAACATTGCTTCATGTCATCAGTTTACCAAACATAATTGATTTTTGTAAGACATAGCTTCCAGCAGCTAACGGATGCATCAATCCACTTCCAACAGCTTCCAACAGAATCCATGTTTTGCCAAACAAACTCTAGTACTTGCCTTTCACAATAGGTGAAATCGTAATTTACTTAAAACAATTGTTATTCTTATATGATACATTTTAGCATTACGTATTCTTTACTTTGTTTAAAATTAATATTTTCTACTCAATTTTTTAGTCTTGGACTAGATCAAATGGGTGTTGAAGTTGTTGAGATAACTCTTTTTTCTTTTCATGTTGAGTATATAACTAAGAGAAAAAGCACGACTGAGATGCATGAGATATTGTAGAATAATAGAGAATTTGTAGTAGCGTTCATAACTTTATTTTTTTCATTATATATTTTTACAAGAATTAGCATTACTAACTTCTTTTTTATATAGGTATCACCCATATATGGTTTTGCAAAAATTGGGTCAATTGATGAAATAAATGGATGGAAGTACAATTTATGCAGAAAAGGTCAAAAAAAAATTGAGAGTTGATGATGAAATTCTATTTTGTGATAAGTGTACGAAGGTTGAGACTTATCCAATTATTAGGTATCATTCTCATAGTTCACTCATTTTTCTTATATCTAGATTTAACTATTTGGGATTTATTTATTGCATGTTAATTTTTTTAAAAAGATATCGAATTGAGGTTGAACTCAGTAATGGAAAAGGCATTGTGAAGTGTGCGATGTTTGAATTGGGAAATTGAAAAGATAATGCAAGTGAAGACAATTGATTTAGCACGAGAAGCTGTGGAGGTGCAATACATTGTCTTAAAAAATGTTTATTTTCATTTGACTTAGTTTTTAGAGTGCATGATTGAACATTTATCACTTTATCAATAACTTAAATGTATATAATGATTTTGATGATTCAATTCCAAACAAACTCTAACAACTCATAGGAAAATGATATATATTTCAACTAAAGTTTAATGAGTACAACTGAGGAAAAAGTTATGAGAATTTTTGTGTGAGCCGATTGTTCAGTGAGTTCGATATATTTGATGACTCGATTGATAAGGTAAGAATGTATGAACAAAATTATTGGTCACATTATTATTATTTATTTTTTTTTTATTGATATTTTAAATGGTTGCATTGTGACTTAGAAAAATAAATATCGTTAAAATTGAATATAAGGATTCAAAGACATTTTCTACTCCAACAATATCAGATAAAAAAGGATAAGAAATAATAGTATATTTTTTTAAATTGTTTAGAAATAGTTACTAACTTACATATTTTTCTTCCACAAATTGTAGGTCAACAATTGGGTATAAAGATGAAGATGCGAGTCTGTATTAAAAAACTCGAAAAGAACTCAAGATATAGACTTTGAAACACATTGTCAATAATTGGTGATTCTAATATTGCATTAAGAACTACGTTTTATTTTAAGATCAGTTGAAGTCTTTTTTAGTAGATATGTTTCAAATTTTATATATTTTTAGGTTGCGTCTGGGAACTAACATTTCATTTGAAATGTATGATTTCAAATACAACTTTAGTGTTTGGCAATACATGGGATTTTAAATGTAGAATTTCAAATACAAATTCAGTGTTTGGGTAATCATAGAATTTGCATTTCAAATTTTGAAGTTCACATTTTTTGTTTTAAAATTTTACATTTAAAATTGGTGTAATTACAGATATACCATATGTACAAGTAACTTAAAACATATAGCCCATATGTACTTTAGGTCGTTACATCTAGACCAGAACTTACCATTTAACAGAATCCGCTAAGCATGTGACATTCAATTTTTTTTTAAATTCTCAAAATGCCCTTCTTCATAGCATATTTAACCCAATTCAAGAACAACGAAGAACACTTGAATATTCCGACAAGTTCATGTGTTTTCCGGCGAAAATTTGCAGATTCTGGCAAGTTCATGTGTTTTCCGATGACAATTTTGCAGATTCCGGCAAGTTCATGTGTTTTTCGATGACAATTTTGCAGATTCCGGCAAACTCATTAGTTTTCCGGCGACAATAATGAGCTCTCCGGTGACAAAAATTAAAATCCTAAAAGCTAAAATTTCAATGAAAATACTACAATCACAAACAAAATTTCAATTATAATACATCAATTTCAATCAATATTCAGACAAAAATTACAGATTCAAACACCATTCATCCATATTTACAGATTTCAAACCCAAATCATCCCTAAATCAGACTAAAAACATGCCTAAATAACACCAAAATACAACAAAAATTAAAAAATTAAAAACCTCATCTCAAATCTGGTGATGAAGCCCAGATCTGAGATAGTCGAGGCTGTTGCATTGGTAGCCAGAGATGGAAAGACACCGGCGATGGAGCAGCAACGTCGGTGGTCTCCAACGAACACGAGCGAGGTTAGAAGCGGATCCGATATTAGATGGAAGAGCTCCAACCATCGTCAATATTGCGAGATCTGCACCAGATCTGCACTCAAGCAAGGGCGACTGACAGATTTCTGAGCTCCGTTCACAGCGTCTCTCCATGCTCCGTCTCCGAGCTCCATCTCTGGCATCTTTGTTCGAGCTCCATCTCTAGCATCTCTGTTCAAGCAATGATGGTAGGGAGAGACAGGCCGTCCGAGGACGAGGACCACCTCGCCGGTGAGAGAAAGAGACTTCGACGAGGTGCTTCTTTAAGCTCCGCCGAGAGAGAGAGCGACTCCGGCGAGGTCGAGGACCACCAACTCTGTCGTGCCTCTTGCAGGTCCGCTGCCACCGTCCGGATCAGCCGAGAAGTGCCGCCGTCTGGATCTCTGTAATAGAGAGAGAGAGGCGCGAGAGATAGTGATGTGTGAGAAAGGGTATTTTAGTCTGTTTACATCAAACTAACAGTGAAACTATAAAACCGTTAAATGTCAATTTTATAGGGTCTAGATGTAATGACCTAATGTTCATATAGGCTATGTGTTTTAAGTGTGTACATGGGTGTTTTCTGTAATTTATCCCTTTAAAATTTTATGCATCTTGTTCCTACCAATGGTGATTAATCCCAATAATATGAAATATAATAAAAACTAAAATCAAACTTAAATTTTGACATTAAAATCAATTTTACGAGAACTTTTAATCAAACAACAATTGTCTTGAACGCGAAAGTAATAAAAACAAATAAACAAAGTCAGTCTCCAAGAGATAGTATAACCCACTTCAGTTTATCTTCATCAGGTAAATCCTTAAACATTTAAAATTCATCCATCGTGCCGCTCATGAACCTCTTGACTAGGGTCGTGCAAACAAAATTGATAAATTGAAATGAACCGGCACCTAATCGAAACCGCAACACAATCGGACGGAAACGATTTTAAATTTCATTAAACTCATTAAAGCGACAGATGCTTATGCCATGTTTGTAAATTTTTTGCATGATGAACAGTGTTTATGGATTTCTAGAGTTGTACAAGAAGTATGGACGAAGAGGAGAAGAAGATAAAGGTCTTGTTTGTGAACTCTACTTTAATCTCCTTTTGCTCTTTTTGTGTTTCCACCTATGATATAGAGGCAAGTAACATGTTTGTTAAACACCACTCTCTCTAACCTCTTTCTTGCACTACCAACTAAGCAAAAGGAGGAGAGAGAGAATTTGGAGAAGTTACCCATAGCTTACTTTAGGGAAGAAGGAAGAGAGAGAAAGGAATTTATGGACAATAATATCTCGTTCATTTTCAAATTTATTAATAAAAAAATAAACTAGAGGGGTATGTTTATCATTTCAACTCATTTTCACACCTCCTTTTACAACTCAAATTTAACAAACATAACTCTAATCTCTCATATATTATCTCTCTTCCTTTTGTCTTCTTTTACCTCCAATAGACATTTCCATAAGTTTTAATAAACTTCACAAACAAGCCCAAATAGTCAATAAGTCTAGAAAAGAAAATTGGATGTCAGGGTTGTGGGGTCCACGCTATTAAATATAGTATTTAAATTAAAATTTTCACAAATCATCAAGAGTGCATGTAGTATTAGTCCCACATCGGTAAAAAGTAACAATTGTGAAAGGAAACTTATATATAAATCTGGCATCTGTGTGTTAGCTTTATTTACAAATGTGGTTCAATTAATGGGCTTAGACTTTTCAGGGCTTATTGAACTACTAAGTGACAATTTGGGCCTTTAATTAATAATATTGTATTGATTTTTCGGTTTGAAATCAAAACCGCACCGACATAGATGGTTAACCGACCGTGTCAAACTAAGTGGTAGTTGCGGTCGGCCATGGTTTACAACTTATCCAAACTGAAGTTGTCGGTTCGATTCATGGATGGTCATTGCACGGTTGGTTAACCGACTGTGCACACCTCTACTCTTGACTACTCTCTGAATCTGATGGGGGAGAATACCGGGAACACTAGAAACAATAGTATAAATCTTTGTGCAACTAGGTATCGGGGGCTGTAAATTATTCCGTCTCTCCACATATTGTCTAAATGTACCATCGAAATTAGTCATGACATCTGCTAAACGGTCTTTGTCTTTTTCGTCCTTTTTATTGGTAGTTGAAAATCTCGAAGTATTTTTACTATGCTCTCCATCTTCATGCTCTACATCCATAGCAATGTCCGACTAATCAATTTGTTCTGCATCTTCACATGAAGTCATGTCATTGCCAACTAGCACACATATGTCATATAAGTGCTCGATGACTTTGTTTCGATACGCTTGAGTTTCTTTATGATCCTACAAAATAGTAAGAAATATAATAATTTATTAGACACTATATTACATAATTCATGTAAATTAAATATTTGTTTTTACTTACTTCTCAAGATTCCATCCAGTCTTGTAAAACTTCTATGGAGATCGCTACCATCTTTCTCTCATCATCTCATTTGAACTTAGACTTAGTCCGAATATCAATAATCACTGTATAATGTCTTTTCTAAATTGTAATGCGGTTTTTTACTTTATCTACAGTGACTGATAATCTCAATTTAGAATTCAATCCACTAACAACTACATGGTAAGCTTGTGGCTTCCAATCTCCATCACCTTTGTTTTCTTGACTTAATTGGTCGTAAAGAACTGAAACTTATATTGAATCCAATTGTGCATTCCAAGTCAAGTAACCCCTTTTCCTACCACCTAGTGTAGGGGCCAAAACTTCCTTCTCTCTTCTACTCATTACTATCTAAGAATAAATAAAAAAACAAAATTAAAAAACAAACAAACTAATATTTAATGTCTTGGTCTAATGTGTTTACAAAAAACCAAATGATTATGTTCATGAAAACACCACGAGTTTACTCAAAACAATCAACAAAACTAGCATGAATAAATGATTGAAAGGGTAATAAACCTCCAATAACAAGACCACTTCCGAAGTCAATCATAGCAAAAACAGAAAAAAAATCATACACCCGAGTCAATGTCAACCTACTTTTCTACATATAAAATACTAACCAATTACTTATTAAAAAAATCATTAGTCATCACTTAGTTACAATTAGTTAGTTAAAATACTAAATCTAACTCATCAAGAAGGTTTCATGAAAATAGTACTATCATTTTATATTCGTTTTGTTTCAAGCCCAAATTATGAATAATAAACAAAACATTGTGTCAATTGACCTTGTTGGCAAATTGTTCCAATCAAGGTCAGTTGATACTAAAACATTTTGTCAATAGATGTTTCAATCAAAGTGTTATTTTAGACAAATTGTTCTCTAGGCAAACCAAAAACTAAAATACACATAAAAAATAATAAATAAATTTACTGGTATGTAGAAACATCACAGCCACTTCAATAATGCATGTCACGTTATTTATCATACCTCTATTAATAAAGTACAGCTTTGACACTTTCTTAGGAAGAACTCGCCAAGGTACAACAACTTCTTACATATATATATATGCTGATTTTTGAAGTAAAGTACCTTTTGTCAATTAAAAAAAGTGACGGATTACAACATATCATACACATTATATATTATGAACAACAATAATATGTTTTGAGTATAATTATTAACTCAACAATAATAATTTTTTAAAGAATGGAATGGGAAAACAAGAGAAGTAGAAGTATCAATTAGCAAAATAAAATTCTAATCTTTTGAACAAATTGAAATTGAGCAAGTCATACCTCAGAACTTGAATATTGTAATTCACAATGATCAGTAGTTTCTTCTGCAAATAAAAAAGGCAAAAAAAAACAACTTTAATTGTCTTGAAAATAAACCAAAGTCTAATGGAGACCATTTAAAGCTAGGATTGATTTTAAAAAGAAACACATTCAAATGCAATTAATCAATCAAATACAAAATGAGAAATACATTGCAGTATAATATATGAAATTTCTAATCCTTGGTGTTATCAAAAAAAACAGTACATAATATAAGGTAAAAGGGCTGGAAACTAGATGAATATAAAATGGATGTGGACTAATTGTATCTACTGATCTTGATTTTAGTTTGCAACTGCACCTTTCTTGTCACTTTTGCATTGAATTTCTCTTCAAGTTTCTAAAATCATTGGAGACAATAAAAGAAACAACTAAGGTACGATAATGAGTACTTTCATAGCACAAGAATTACTAGATTAACTTATACAAGAAAAAATCAAAGGACAAACCGAAGCCTTTCCTCCTTTCTTGGATGTCTTTACAATAACGAATTAAGCAAGTTTTAGCTCATACAGACCATTTCACAAACACCTCCAAGGTGCAAGAATCTTTCAATAAATTAGCATGCGTAGATACCATCAGATTAATCACCAAGTTCTACCCTAATCATTCTAAGACTAATCATCATCAACCTAGCATGACACCAGCTAATGAAAACCCATCAGCAACCCATATTGAGATACATTGATTAAAACAAAAACAAACAAACCGATCAAGTTTTAACTGAAATAAATTAACACATAAAACACCTCAACAAATATGGTAAGCAACACAAATCAATCATCATTCAACAATATTACAATTTTGAACCTAGTATTCATCAATAGCCACATAAGCAGAACAAGTTTTGAAATAAGTACTAGAAAATTTTAATCAAAAGTCGTCAATGGCAAATTAACTATCCACAAATTAGAAGCTCTACATGATGCATGATGATCAATCCTAACCAAACTGGAAAAATCAACATATGATCCAATCAAATATGTCAATGACCTTTCAAGTCTGAGCTGAAATGATAGAGCATAATAGCAAAACACAAAATGAGTCCACCAAATCTACTACTATCAAATATCAAAGTGAGCTCACGTAGATATCAATTACAAACTAATATATGATCATGCTGATAAAGAAAACAACGAAATTACAAAAGCATATCACAGGCTCTGATACGAGACATATTGCAATAAAGCCCTCATCTAATAGCTAGTTCAAATTCTCACACCAAGCTCACAATTTCATTAAGATCATCAATTCTAAAGCTAAGAAATTTAAGGTTTAACCTCCCGAGGAAATTTCCAGAAGGCAAAGAAGTAGAAAGAAATGCTCATCGTGTACATGAAAGGTAGGAATAATGATCAGAAGTGAGAATAAGAAAATACGATGAGACATATGGTGTGGTCATGTTTGAGGGCTTCGGCTCCAGTGGTGGAGTTCGAGCAAGGTTCACTTAGTGTAGGCCGACAAGCTGCGGTTACTCGTTGCCATCGGCGACCACGACAGACACAGAGAGATGAAGGGCGATCTTGGCTCACCTGGAGAAGCTGAGGCCAGTGTCTGCTTGCTCGCTGCCGAGCTTGAATCGTCGTTGATGGAGCAGGTCTGTCGAGGTTGAATCTCCGTTGATGGAGCATGCTTGGAGGAGAGAGAGACTCACATCAGCATCGATGGTAGCTCAACCGAAATTACAGTGTTTTTGAGAGTATTTGAAATTTTGTGTTTTGCTTCGCTTTTAATTTTGGTTGGATTTAGGCCAAATCCAAATTATTAAGTTACCCAAACACTGAATTTAGGTCAAATCCAGCATTTCAAATTAAACGCTGGTTCCCAAACACATCATTAGGATATATATATGATCATGATTATTGTCGATTATTTACTGTAATATAAGTTTTATATGATCATACTTAAGTAACATGAAATGTTGTGTTATTTGTGCATACATGTGCTTATATTGATTTTATTAGTATACTATTTTTGTTCTTATGAAATTTCTTATCTACTATAGTGAATGCTCTTTTATTCTCAAGATTGAAACTAATTGTTGACACTTGTTTTGTGTGTATGAAATGTTTTTTTTTAAAAATGTTTGTATGATGACATTAACGATTAAGATAACTATGAGAATCATGCAAATACATATAATTAGAAAATAAAATGCAACGTAAAGTGATCTTTGACCCTAGCATTGGAAAATACGAGAAAGATTCATTTTGTATTAAATATTTTAAATTTTGCAAAAGAAAATTTAATTATGAAAAAGTTGAATCGTATCATGATGAATGTAAGTTATATACCTCTATTTTAAATCAAAGTATACGAGTTTTATTAACAACAACTAACAATATTATGTGATATACTTTTTCTCCATGTTGTAGATTATATTTTTTAAAAATCATATTTATTTATGAATTTATTTAGTATATGATGATTACATAAGGAAAAAAAAACTTAGAACTATATGTCAATAACAATTCATAGATGATAAATAAGATTTAAAACTCATAAAAAAAAATTTGAAACTATATATTAAAATGTATTAAGAATATATATACAGCGTGGCTAATATATGGGCCAAAACTAAAAAAAAAAAAAAAATGAGTCCAGGGGGTCTTGAAGCATTTCACCCAAATAAAAATACACTACAAAAAAGTACCCCTTATAGCAACACCTATATTGCAACGGTCAAATAGTTGTGTTGCTAAAACTACCATATGGCAACACACACTTTCGGAGAGTTGTCGTTACTCTTTTAATGGCAACAGTTGTTTTAACTGTTGTCATAAAAGCGATTTATGGCAACGGGTGAAACATAAAATTTTGTAATTAATTTGTTTGTTCCCTTCGAGCTTTTTTATACATATCACAAACTTAGTGGTCATATGAAGCTTTTTCTCGGTGCCGTTAGATTTGAAGGCGATTGGGAGTATAGCCACTGTGGTTGACAATGAGTGTGTCTCGATTGGGGGTCACAAAAAATGTCACATTTTTTTGACAGTTAAGGCAGAGCCAAATCCAAGACTTGTGTTTCAGTTCGGCGGTAAGCTAGAGTGTAGTCCTAAAGTTTTTCAGATTCAAGGGAACAAACGGCAGATGGTTTTCACTTGCAAGTTCAGTTGCAAATACTTCGGTGATCGGAATTTGAGGAAGGGAAGATAGTGAAATTTGGCCTCTTAATTTATGTTTAATTTTTTGCATTTTTTCTATAAAAATTTCTCTATAAGACTCTTTTAGATTTTGGCTTTCTTATGCTTATAAAAAAAAAAAAAAAAAACTTTATCATGGGTTTTGTTGCAAAAAAAAGTTTTATATGTCCACTAAGCTTATGATATGTCATAAACAAGCTTGAACAAAACAATCAAATTATTTATAAATTTTTATTTTTTATTTTTATTTGGGTGAAATGCTTCAAGACCCCCTAGACTCGTTTTTTTTTAGTTTTAACTCATAAATTAGACACACTGAATGTCTGACGTGACATGCATACGTGGCACAACCGGTGATGTGGCATGGGTCAACCGGCTACATCAGGTTTCAGGGGTTGAAATAATAAAAAAGTACAGTCCATGATTCGAAACAACTAAAGTCGGAGTACATGGGTTAAATCTAAAAAAAAAGACAGTTCAGGGGACCTGGAAAAACTTAACCATACATATATAATTTGTGCACTATAATTTGAAGTGATAAATTTAGTCTTATATATTGGGGTTTTATGTTTTCAGGTTCCCTGGATTGCCATTTTTTTTTTGTTGGAGTAAACCCATTTACTCCGACTTTAGTTGTTATGAACTTTGAATTGTAATATTTTATTAATTTAACCCAATTGACCAATTGTAGCCGGTATCCCTATGCCACATCACATGAGAAGCCACGTTAGTATGTCACGTCATTAAAACGGTCTTGTCACATGCCAACACATCAAATCAAAATGCTATGTTTTGAGGATGCCTTCGTCCCTTTAATTAGGGCTTCATCTCCTTCCTCTTCTCTTTTCTTCGATTTCTTCTTCTGCAATTTCTTCTTCTTCTTTTATCGATTTCTTCTTCTTTGTTTTCTTATTCTTCGTCCATTCATGGATTCCAACAGCTCCAGTACGCCTACTTTATCAATTAATTCATATGAAGGTTCGAATCTCAAAAACAATGAAGAATTCAGGATGACCTTTCTATGGGTGTTCTAATTATGGGGTAAGTGTTTGTGTTGTAGTTGCTTCAATTTAAAAAATTTCTTTTTCATTAGGGCTTCATATTGATTTTGTTTTGTTTTTGTTAGAGTTAGTTACTGTGATTATTTTGGTGGTTGGGTCGATAGTGATGAGATAACTACCAAGAAGCGCTGATGTGTGAGTTGAATGAACAAAGGTTGTATATGAAGAATTTGATTGAAGCCAATTCGAAGTTGGAAACTGAGATATCTGAATTGCAATCACTGTTTGTTGTCATGAAAGTTGAGCATTTGGAAGCAATAGAGAATGAACGAATCAAAATGAAGAAGACAAATAAATTTCTTGTACTAGTTCAATTGTTAGGTGTGATGTTAGTGTTTGTAATTTTGTGAAAAAATTGTAATCCTGGATCTGTCCATTGTAGTGCAAACAGACTCCCAATATTGATGTAACTAGTTTCACAATGAATGAATTTTGTATTTTTTGTGCCAATGAATCAATTCTGTATATATAAGTTCACTGTAACACAAATCACTTTGATTACAACATACCTCAAATTTTTTTCATTCAGTTATAACACAAAGAACTTAACCATTTGGCTAACGCATGCATCATAAATCTGCACTCATTGTGAAAACATAACCAAAAACATTATCATCTATTAAAAAACAGAGAATTTTGTCCCAACAACCTGTAACCATTCATTAATGACACCAATGTACATAAAAAAAACATTCATCTTAGATGACACAAAGTGACAAAATATATTTCCTCCTAACTGTTATCCAAAAAACAGAGGACTTTGTCCCAAATGTTAACCAACTCAAAGACAAAAGCAGTTCCCAAAGACAATTCCCATGATCAAAAACAGGTTCCACCACAAAAACATCAACCCAAAGACAATAATCCAAAGGCAAACATCAATCCAAAGACATCAACCTAAAGACAAACATCAACACACTACTTTCTGAATCCAACTAGTATGTCCACCCAAGCCTGCAGTTTCCTTAAATGATCCTCAGATAGAACCTGACTTGTTTGCTGACTTTTGGAAGCAGAGGAATCTGGTTGAGACAACATGATTCTTGGTTGAACTATCGTTGTCCTCAGTCGCTTTGGTTGGCTAGATTCAAATCTAAATATTTGTGGCTGAAAGTCTTCCCAAGCTCGACGAGATGTCTTACATCCATTCCCACGTGAGAGCAAACCACCTCATTTTGTTGCTCCCTTTTCTTTTCCACTAGCAGATAGTTGTGCAATAGCTTTGGGAGCTGTTTCCTCAATTGGTGTTGGCACTTGTTCAACAGTTGGTTGTCACTCAATACCTTGTATGTTCATATTAAGTGAATAGGTTACATGATACAAATAACTCTCAATCTTTCTGAAATAGAAGTGAACATGCCTGAAACTAAACATACCTCAACTATGTTTGGAGAGTCATTAGCAATTTTCTTTGATCTTCTTAGCTTTTTTGTTAATCAAAGGTGCTGGTGGTTCAATACCCTGAAATTACATTTAGTTAATTGTTTAAAATTTAACATTTGTGTTGCAAAACTAGTGAAATCATGATGCCTTCAAACTAACCATACCTCAACTGTGATTGGAGACTCATTACCAACTCTCTTTGATCTTCTTAGCTGATTGTTAATCACAAGTGCTGGCGGTTGAATATTCTGTAATTACATTTAGTGAACATGTAACAATTTACTATTTGTGAAGCAAAACCAGTCAAATCATTGTACATTCAAACTAAACATACCTTAACTATGATTGAAGACTCGTTACCAATTCTCCTCGATCTTTTTAACTGATTGTTAATCACATGTACTGGTGGTTCAATGCCTTGTATTTATATTAAGTTCACATGTTATAATTTACTATGTGTGAAACAAAACTACTAAAATTAATATGCTTGAAACTATAAATACCCCATTGTCCTTGTGCTTCTTTGGTCTACCTCTTTTCTTAGGTTGTTGGCTTCCTGACTAGTTGTCTCATCCTAAAACAAATTCCAAAAGAAATGAGCACACCATTACGAATGAACAGTAACAATACATATAATATCTAAACATTATGAATGAACAACAATATTACCCCGTACGCCAATCTCATTCCTTGACTGTTTTCCACATACATTGGAACCTCATTAACCAACGTATATTATGTCCGTATCATTGCCTTCAAACCTACCATTGAAGTTCACCGCAATATCAACACGACCAAATTTGTCGCCCATTACTATGTCAACACCCTAACATAACCAAAACAACATACAATACAACACACATTTAAGGGTTTGTTCATATTCATCACTTGTTTGCAGAACAAGAGTTGCACCAATCAAGCAACATATGAACTTGTTTGTTTCATGTGTTGTTTTTTTTTTATTTAATGAACCTCAACTCTAACAAAAAATTAAGCATGAAAACCCAACATTGAGATAAAGGTCTGTTCATATTCAATCCTTGTTTGCATAACAAGAAATACACCAAACAAGCAACATATGGACTATCAAACCCTAATCATTTGAAGTAACAGTACCTATACAAGTTCATAACTTTACCATCATCTAACATGCAAACAACAATATTGATGATCATAAACCACACAAAAATGAATTTACACATACAATTTTAGGAACTGAAAACCCAACTAATACTAACCTCAACTCGTGTAGTCGACTTCTCATAGATGACCGTTTACTACGAATTCAAACAGAAACTTTGATCAGCCACCACAAATCAACGAACACTAACTGCGATCAAAGCACCTGGACTTTCCTTCAAGCTCTATTTCATGCCTATGGAGAATGAACCAGATCAAAACTCACCTTCAACTCCTTTCCATTCGATCCTCCGACAAATGGTGTTGCATAAGGATTAGAAGATCAATCATTTTCTGGAAACCCACAATCGCGGAACGACGCCATATTGCGGAGGAGATGAAGCTATCCTCAAAACGCAACGTTTCATTTAACAACTTGGCATGTGATGTGGCGTGGTGTCGTGGCCGTTTTAATGACGTGGCGTACTGACGTGACTTCACATGTGAGATACCGGCTACAGTAGGTCAATTGGGTTAAATTAATAAAATTTTACAGTACAAGGTTCGAAACGACTAAAGTCGGAGTATAAGTGTTAACTCTAAAAAAAAGGCTGTCCAGAGGACCTGGAAACATAAAACCCTATATATTGTAAGAGATTAAAAGACACATTTTAAAATTTTACAATTTTTTTTGAATTCATTGTAGTTATTATAATTTAATTTTAATTGTACTATTAAACGTGTTATTAATTAAATGCTCAAATAATAAAAATTACAAATGTTACAATGGTTCATTTTTAATACATTGTAGTTACTATGATTTTTATTTATTTATTAAATGTTCAAATCAAATCAACATATATATGTGTTAAAGTTGGTGAGGTAGCATGAGGAGATGCCACATCACCAACTTTAACAATTTTGA
>JAYMTA010002656.1:0-15975 GCA_036897625.1 Pelargonium cotyledonis | reverse complement strand
AGGTCGATCCTTCTTCTTCTACGTCGGCGAAGGTGTGAGCGAGGCCGAATGAGGTAGGGCAGGGCGTGGGCGAGGCCGTCAGAGCAGAGCAAACCACCAGAGCTCGGAGAACTCATGTCCACGCCGGAGAAGCCACGACGGAGCTCATTGTCCATCTCTCTCACGTCATGGTCTAGTTAGTGTGATTTGGTCGGCGGCGAAGTGGAGCACAACTCGGAGATAACGTGTCCTCTCGGCTCGACTCGGAGACGTCCAGCTCGCACGATTTGCTCCGAAAAGCGGCGACGTGGTCTGAGCAACGACGAGATCGACTCGCGACTGGAAGTAGCTGCACCAGTTGTTATTATGGTTCAATTTTTGGTTATGATTTGGATTATGGTTTAGTTTTGTTGGGGCATTATGATTCAACTTTGGTCAAATACAAAAATTTGTACAAATGATAATATTTTTGGTAAGATTCAATGTTGTTGGTTCAAATTTTTGTTGTATTTTTGGTTTATAAATGATGAAATTATTGGTTGATTCAGGAACATTCATAGTCTTAATCACCGCAATTTCAAAAAGAGAACAAAACATTCAATGTAACAAGACCTATCAAAGGCTACCATAACAATAAAAGTGAAACAAACTAAACAAATATCAATTTTGAACAATTTTTTGTCGGCAGAATCTGTATTTTTTTTTTGGTGAAATGTGCACATCTAGTTAGAATTTGGAAATTGTTGTCAGAATTTTCAAATGTTCTTTATTTTACTTAAATATGTGATGAAAAAAGACATTGGAAAAATTTAAAATAGAAAATCACATGCTTTGCATATGATGAGATATGTGCATTTACCTTCCAAAAACTAATATATTCCGTTAAATGGTTACTTTATAGGGGCTAGGCGCTAACAACATTACTTCAGGAGAGTTAGATGTCTTCATGGAGGATAACTGTAATTTCCTTAATAGTGTAGAATAAAAAGATCTTTTATTCATACCAAATCTTTAATTCGATTTATGATTCAATCAAGAACTCCTTTCCTTTTTTAACTTTAGCATTCTTTTTCCAACAGATGAAACAAGATTTATATACTTTTAATCTCATAGACTGCATATGTCGTAAATGTAAAACCGATATTTTATGCCTTTTATGTAAATTATTTCCGTTCAATATGTTTATCTTTATATTATACACGAAATATATAATAAATTTTTTAAATAAGACCAACTTATATTCCAAATTATTTCCAGTAAAGTACAAATATTTTTCTATTAATAGAATTCACATTTGAAAAATGCATACAAGAAATTATGGTAATTGACAAAAGAAAATAGAAAATGAGAGAAAAAAACATGAAAATTGAGAAACTCAAAACACCAAAGTAGGAGATCTGTGACGTCACCACATAGTGCAGCATTAACCCACTTTGTTTCTGTAATAAAAAAAAAATAGAAAACAAAAATAATAAAAATATCTCCTCGAAACGAACCGCCCTCTCTTGCCTGCAAGAAACGCGAATCTTTCTCTCTCCTCCGAACCAAAATCCAAACAAACCTAATTAACTGAAAACCCTAGCCCTAGATTTATCATCTCTCTCCCCAGTCCTTTGCATGCGAACCACCACAACTCAACCACGCTTAGGTTAGGGTTTCGATTTCGATTACGCACTCGGTGTCACTCTGTGGTGAGTTAGGCTGCGTCGGGGGATACGATACGGCCGGAGGTTGGTTCGAATTACGATTAGGGTTAGTCTGTATTTTTATTTTTTCACAGTGATGGAATGCGCGGGTGGTGGCGGTTGGCGTTTCTTGTGTAGGTGATGACTTGGGACCGATGTCAGGGGAAGAGGAAGATGATGGGTAGGGGTGCGGAGGAGGAGGAGAAGGAGAGGCCTTTCCCGGTTTCCAGGGCTCCGGGATGTTTTCCGGCGAACCTGCCGGCGGGGGAATGTGCTGGGAAATCGAATTTGGCCTCGCTGGAGATAGGTTTCTACGCTCAGGCGCGCAAGGCACTTGCTGAGCGCTCGCCTTTTGATGAGCCGGAGGATGGTTCACTTCCGAGCTCAATTGTGTGTGCTACTCTGCCGAGTGGGCTGGCCAGTCTGTTGAAGAGCTCGGGTAGTAAGAGGAAGCACAAGAAGTCTAACTCAGAAACTAAGGCTTCCCGGCTGGGTGATAAGTCCCGGAGTAGGAACATTTGGGCTGAGACTGAGGAGTACTTCAGAGGCTTGACATTGCCCGATGTTGATACTTTGTTTGCGGTATCTTCTATTAGTTCTTTAGTTAATAGGAACTTGTTTTCAATTCCGTCATTGGGAAATGTGGCAGAGACAAATGCAGGATACGACCAGAAGGAGGTTGAGAATTCAAATGGGGTTGAGATGAAGGAGGTTAAGAGGGAAGATGTAAAAGAGGAAATTAAGATGGAAAGGGTAAATGAGGTTGTTAGAGAAATAGTGGAGGAGGTCAATGTAGCTGTGAAGGAGGACGGGCAGCTCATGGAAATTGACAATTCGGCAGCTGCTCCTTCAGGTCAGGAGGGAAAGAGAATTGTTGCGGATTCATCTACTGGGCTAGAGTGGCTTTTGGGGTTGAAGAATAAGATTTCCTTGACTTCTGAAAGGCCTTCAAAGAGGCGAAAGCTTTTGGGTGGTGATGCTGGGTTGGAGAAAGTTCTGATTCCTCGTCCTTGTGAAGGGGATTTGTCTTTATGCCACTTCTGTAGTGCAGGTGACCTGGGCAGTGATTCCAACAGGCTGATTGTTTGCAATTCTTGTAATGTAGCAGTTCATCAGAAGTGTTATGGTGTGCCAGAGGCCGTGGATGGGTCCTGGCTTTGTGTTTTGTGTAAGCAGAATAATGGTAGCACCGATGCAAAGAAACCTTGTTGTGTTCTGTGCTCGAAGCAGCAAGGTGCCTTGAAACCTGTTCATAGAAGTGTTGGAAATGTTGGGTTTACTGAGTTTGCTCATTTATTTTGTTGCCAGTGGATGCCTGAGGTCTACATAGAGGACCTTACAAGAATGGAGCCAATTATGAATTTGGGGGGAATAAAGGAAACCCGAAAAAAATTAATCTGCTATATATGCAAGGTGAAGTGTGGAGCATGTGTTCGCTGCAGTCACGGTATGTATTGTTGCTCACTTATTTTATACCATAATGCATTCGTTTTGGTTGATACACCAGGGGAGCATCTTATCACTTGGATTTTGGACCTTAGTCCACTCCGTCTGTGTTGTTACGTCAGTTCCAGATCATATAATTGTAGGGTGTTGTATTAGCTTTTGAAGAATAAGAAATAGAGAAAGAGTAACTAGAATAAATATGAAAGTAGATAGAATAAAGTAATACAAAAAGAGCTTTGTTTGATTTTTTATTAGATGTTATACTGTCATTTGTATCTTTATCTGAGCTGGACTTATGCCATTTCTTCCTTTCTTTCTTTGAATGTATAATTCGAATACAATGTAAATAAACAAAGAAAGTGATTTACTGAGATTTTTTAGATTAAAGGAGTAAGATTTTCTAATTCTATGAGAATTACTCTTGGAATTATAGAGAGATCCTCATGTATGTCTACATTAGGGATGAGATGACCCAGACAATTCTCTTTCTCTGGAGACTCGACATATTCTTTCTTGTTTTAATGGACATCAACGTATCTACAAAATCAAATTTCAGGTGGATAGTTAGTCAATGTAATCCATCTGTTATTAATAACAGCATGATGATTAAATTGCTTATTTTTTTGGATGGATTTTGTTAGGCAACTTCTGTTGACTGGTTTAACCATTATTTTCTCTAAATATCAAAGCATGGATCAAATGACTTTCATTATTCAACATGTTTTGGAGTACTTGGTTTTGGGTCTTAAAGCTCTAAAGCACTGATATTTCATCAAATGGGCTGTGTTTTTTTTTTTTTTGTTTTTTTTTGTTTTTTGTTGTTGTTGGATAAATGGGCTATTCCTCTGTTTATTTTATTTCTAAAATTTAATAATTTGTTACAAAATCCGCCATGTAAAGAGTTCGAAGTTAGAACTGTGAAAAGATGCTGAGAAGAAAGCATTACTTGCCCTTTCATTGATATCCTGCTCTGCTAATATTACATTGATATGGAATAAGTACTTGCCAATTTTGATTCACATTCCATTTGATGGAGCTTAATTCAGATTGTTTGTTTCAAAGAAAAGATATCCATGGAGTGGTTTGTCCTACTTAAGTGATAATCATCAAATGATGTCCAGTCATTACAGGTAATGGATAATTAAATGCATACATAAATATCCGTTAAAAAAAATGCATACATAAATATGTTGGTTCGCATAGGAAAAAGGAAAAAAATGAAAAGGAAAAGAAAAGAAAGAAAGAAAATTGAGTGATGGGTCTAGTTGAAGGTATTGTAAAGAAGAGGTTTAAGGAGAGGCAAACATGTAGGGTAGGTGGTCTGTTTGCTTTGAGTCTCCAACATTATGGAGACATTATATATAGCATTAAATGCTCATGGGTATTGTACTGTTCGTTGGTATTTTATTTATTTCCTTTTGGAGATCAGATTGTGCATTAACTATTGTCTTGTATTTCGACTCTCTCCCTTCTTAACCGAATTGCAAGAATTGATTTTTTTTCATGTCTCTTTAGAATGAAAACCAGATGTTTGCCTATTTTTTATGCCAGTACTTTCAAGTGGTTGAAAGTAATTGCAGAAGGAACTGCAGTATTTTTTTATATTTTATATTAGTCTCATAAGTAAAACTGTATCAAGTTTCTTGGCTTTAGGTTGTTAATTTTGCTTTTTTGTCCTTTTGGGGCATTGACTTCATATGAAAGCAGAATCTATGAGAGCAACTATTTATTTATTATTATTTATTTTATTTTTTAGTATCTCTCTAGTTGAAAAGGTTCAACATATAATAATGCTTCTTCACTACACACGACTGTATATATTATTGTAGGCAATTAACATGCTATTTTCAATTCATTTATATTTATGCGTCTGTAATAATATTGCTGTCAGTATGCTATATTCATTATCTCTTGTGTGGTTGTATGTTGGCCTCTCTTATTGACAAAGTGTTGGCAATGTTGATGTCATTGTTTAAAATGTTCTATACTATTTCATATTTTAGTGCTTTGCAAATGGTGATATGCAGGGATGTATTTGTTCGATTGATGGTAGATTTGGAAGTATCACATTGCTTTACCTTATCAGGCTCATTGTTTTGTTTTTCATTTTTTTATTGTGTAATATGTGTTTTAAAACTACAAGGATTGAGGAGTGTGAACTTTTTATGAGAGCTATATTACTGTGTTGATGCATCAGTTAATTTTAGTAAACAGCAGTGTCAGCAGTACCAAATGGTGACTTTGAGAGTTCCACGCCTTGCTGTCTCCCTTTATCTCCAAAGTATCTCTTGTTCATATTATATAGATCTCCAGTCATGTCCTGTGATGTAGTAGCTGCAGTTTGCATATTGCCTCTTTGTTAATTGACATGCTTGCTATTTGTTGCTAAATCTTTTAACAATCTACTGTTCTAGTGCTGGAAGATTAACTGTCATATAGGTGTGCGCTTGCTTAATTTTTTTTATTTCAGTTTTAATTTTGTGATTGTTTGGCAATTGATGATGCTCCTGCTAGTAATGTCTTGTGATTTGGTTGGTTCAGGGGCGTGTAGAACTTCATTCCATCCTATATGTGCTAGGGAGGCAAGGCATAGAATGGAGATTTGGGGAAGATATGGTTGTGATAATGTAAGCTTATACACTCTCTAGACCTTAAATTGCTATTATCACAACTGATGTGGCAACAACTATTGCCAATGTTTAATTCTTCTGCTGTTAGAATTGTCTTATTTTGTGAGTTTGTGCTGACATTGCCTTTTGTGCACATACAGATTGAGTTACGAGCCTTTTGCTCCAAGCACTCTGAAGTAAAGGGTGGTAGCAACTGTGAGTTATCAGGCGTCCCAAGTGCAGCTTTAGACAGCAGATCCAATCATCTTCCTGTGGGATCGTCTGCAAACATACTGCACAAACTGCAAGTTGTAGGAAGAAATGGAGACCTTGTTGGTGACCATGTTGGAGATCCTGATACCCCTTCTGATCAATTAGGTGACAGTGAGTCGCTAGAGACAGGATTGTCGGATTCCAGATCAAATGCAGAACTTATATCAGAATGTAATGATGCAGAACAACTTTTTAAAATGGTGATGCTAGAAAAAAATGATGTTGACGATGTTAACCAGTTTGATTCTTTAAATTTTGCTCTCATCCTGAAAAAGGTGCGCCAAATGCATGTTTTACTTTCAAGCTGCAAATCAACACGTACTGATTTTATTTGTCATGCCTTCATTCTTTCAAATCATGCAGCTAATAGATCGAGGAAAAGTCAATGTGAACGATGTAGCTTTGGAAATTGGCATCTCAGCTAGCTCATTAGTTTCAATGTTATCGGTAATACATACAATAATGAACTTCTTATGTTAGTAATTTTTTGCTAGGTCCTGAACGATGTGTTGCTCATTTACTTCTTTCAGTTTTAGTTTTGTTTACTTGGTGATCTCTTCTTTCTCCTTACAGGAAAATTGCCTGGTTCCTGACCTGAAATGCAAAATAGTCAATTGGTTTAGAATGCATGCTTATATGGGTGGTTCACAGAAGAATCTGAAGGTGAAAATAAGATCTGCGATTTCTTCCAAGGCTGAGAGTGGAGGAGCTGATGGTTTGCATAGTTTATCTGTATCACAGTCTGATGTTCCAGGTCCTGTTGCTGTCAAGTCAGTACCGCCAAGGAGAAGAACCAAAAGTAGCTTTAGGATTCTTAAAGAGAACAAAGTAGTATGCTCATCTAAGGAAAGTTCTACTGACAATGTGATGTTGACTGATGGGGTTAAGGTAGACCAACTTGCCATGGAAAAACCAGATATTTCAATTGACACATCAATGATAGAAACCAATGAAATGGTAAGCTTGTAATGTTATAATATGTTTTTCTGTCTATTCTTTCACAACTTTTTTCTGCAAAATTACGTTGCTTCCACTTCTATTTTTTTTTCTTCCTTAACTTGATGAAAGAGCACCCTTTATTAAAGTTAAGAGCATGTTTGGGCTGGTAGTCACTCAGTTTCATTCTCCTTGTTCTCTTCTTTGCCTGTGGTATTTGAAGGAGTAAAAAATACAAATCACCTGAAGATGCTCTATCTTATATTTCAAATTACTCAGCCCTCCAGCCCAATCTTATATTTCAAGATGCTCTATTACATGTGTGCATCTGCGAGGAATGTCATCTCGTTGAACCATTCTGTGAAACAGAAATTGCATGCTATCCCCTATATATCAATAACTCTCGATTGTGGAATCTCGGTATTATGCAGTAGAGCATACCAGTCACCCTTATGCCCCAACTGTCATAGGTAGTGGAGTCTCGGTATTATGGTTGTGTCGGTCAACTTATCATTATGGTTTGGTTTCATAATACATAGCTAATGCCAACATTAGAATATGACTATATGCTGCTAGAGTGCCAGTGTTTTTTTTTTCTTTCAACTATTTGTTATTTTATCAGTATACTCTTGTAATAATTAAGAGGGATAATCGTAGTGCATGTGTTGGTTATGTGGTTTTTGTCAATAAATAGGTTTATGAAATTTGTTCGGTAAATAGTATTTGTTTTGGGTTTGGATCTGTTTTCTTCTTTGCCAATTTCAACAATAATGTCCATATAACTCGTAGAGTTGAAGACTTCACGTACATATTCAGCAAATAACATGATCATATCCCAAAAAATCCAGGTTAAGAAAAGAAACAGTTATTGCTATAGGAATCAACTTCAATATGTTTTGATGCAAGTTTTGATGATACAAGAAACAAAAATTGTGAGATGGTCTGCTTAGTGACTCAGATCCTTATACGAAGAGTTCATGCTTTGTGAATTATGATTAACTTCACAATTGGTCAAGAAAGTCCTTTAGTTTGGTTTCTGAATTTCTATTTGCATGTTGATCTTGTTAGCATTTGTTCATTCTAGCTGTTTAGCTTTCCATTTACTGTTTTTGTTTCTTTTGTTGTTGTAGAATTCTTTGGATGACAATGGGGTTCAAGATACATTAGCGAAGTGTTCAATTAAGTCTGAAGGTAATGCACTATCCATTTGTTTACTCATAGACTTCAGCATCCTTGGCTACTGGGTCATGCATTTGTCATCCTCTTAGTTTCCTATTATACATCGTGTGCCTCATTTAATTTTTAAAAGGGCATAGTAATAAGGATTTGGCCAAAATTGCTATATCAAGTTCTTAAACTTGTACAAATTTGGATTTGGAAACTATAATGACTTCCTTGAATTTCAGTTTAACCATAGGTTGGTCAAAATATCAGTTGTAGTTGGGAGTAGGAAATTGCAGGGTCGTTTACAGATTTGTTAAGGATGTGGTTCAAATTTGATTATAACAAACTATAGATTTTGGTGGAATTAGATTAGTATAATTCAAACTTATTAGTATTTGTCAAATAGGTGTAGGACTCTGTTGTAGCCTATAAATACGTTGTGAACTTCATTTGATGGGTATCAAGGAAGGATCATCAAGAAAGAATCAAGATCCATCGGGAAAGAGAAATTTCACAAATTCACATGATTGAATGAAACTAATTGGGCTAGAACTGAAGAACTAATTTAAATGGACTAACTTAGGTAAATTTCAAATCAATGTGTGGGGTTTGCTGGCTGAAAGAAAATGATCTGGCTTTCTTTTTCCTTCTGTAGTTGTCTCTAAACACACACTTTAGGTGTTTTATGTAAACCATACAGCTCTTAAATATCTTCCTGCTGTTTGCTAGATCAGTGAATGCTTGAATCACTGAAGTATCTTCTTTCATCCTTCTTCAAGCTCAAATAGTAAAATCCGAACATTTTTGAAACTTCTTATGAATTGTTGTAGTGAGGTTACTCTTTTTTCTCATTGGATATCATGTGTAATTTACGTGATTAAATGCACTTAAATACTGCTTTGATAACGATGTCAAAGATGTGGTAGTAAAAGATGCTGTGGCTGTGAGATAATGGCTTTAGTGAAGTATGTGTTTATGGCACCCATATTTTGTTCAATAGTGCTGTTAGGTCATGAGGTTAGTTTTAGAGTAAATATGACTGCTTCAGTCTCAAGTATATCAGCATACATGCAAAGTGGTCATGATGCTGCCTTTTTGTATTCTTTGTACTTGTATGATTGCACGCGTTGCTGAATAAAGGCCATTGTATTCTTGTGTTGTTTTATTCTTGTGAGCGTTCCTTCATGTTTAATTGATATCGTATGTAGACTTCGACTGACAAATCAACTAACCTTCAAATTTCTGACTTTCTGAATTAGATCATTCAGAAGAAGCTGTTATACATGAGCAGAATTCAGTGACAACAGATCAGAGAAATTCTCTCACTTCAGCTGCTGTGACTTCACTTGTTTCTAATCTCAAGTATTCCACTAATTACTTCAAATATTTCTTATAGGGTGCCTGTTTGAATCTTTTGGAGGGTGCATATCACATTTGAATGTCTTTTGATATTAACTTTTTTGATGCAGAATATCAGAAGGTTTCTCAAGTTCTTATGTACACCCGTATATCCACAAGAAATTGTTGCAGATGCAGTCTGATGTGTTTGTAGATCAGACTTTTGGTAAGTTGTCACCGTCATTATTTATTAAATTTTAGTTTGGAGAGGTCTGATAGTATGTTTGCTGGACTGGTTCAGGGAAAGGAGATTTTTCGCACCTGGAGGTGTCTTCCGATGCTAGTGTCAGCTTTAGTCATCAGAATGAACCTTCAAATTGCAAAGACAGGCTCAGCGAATTTGATGGTTTAAATTTAGACCGGTTAGTAAAGGCTAGAGAATTGGGAGTTCTAGAACTGTCTCCGGAAGATGAAGTGGAAGGGGAGATTATTTATTTTCAGAACAGGCTACTCAACAATGCCGTTGCAAGAAAGCGGATTAGTGGTCTCTTTTCATTCCTTTTTCCTTTTCTTTATAAGTTTGCTATTATGTTACTTTTTAGCTCATTCTTTTCATTTCGCATGTAAACGGACTACGTGGAACCTGCTCTTTATCTACTTGTTGTAATGTATTGATGGATGAACTATCTCTGCAGATACTTTAGTTTTTAATGTCGCAACGAGCCTACCACAGGAGATTAATGTACCGCGAGAGCAAAAGTGGGATGCTGTGCTTGCTAACCAGTATCTTTCTGAAATTAGAGAAGCTAAGAAGCGGGGTAGAAAAGAGAGAAAGTACAAGGAGGCCCAAGCTGTTCTAGCTGCTGCAACTGCGGCTGGGGCTGGCTCTTCTAGGAAATCATCATTTAGGAAAGATGCCCTAGATGATTCAACTCATCAGGAGGTTAATCATTTGCCTTTTCAATTACTCATTGCAGCTATGAGCCAATTTTTACTAATCGATATTTTCATTTTTTGCATGCAGACTGTATTGAACAATGGTAGGGCTGGTCCATGCACTCCGATGATGCCACGAGCTAAGGAGACACTTTCCAGGGTGGCAGTTCCAAGGGTTTCATTAGAAAAGCGTTCCGATTTTGCTAAGTTGGGGTCAAATTTTTCCAAGGAACACCCAAGATCATGTGATATCTGCAGACGGTTGGAAACATTGTTGAACCCAATCTTAATCTGTTCCAGTTGCAAGGTTTTGAAACTCATCCGATGCTTTTTCATTAAAAACTTAGTATTATATCTGTTTAATTTAATAATTCCTTGTTAACAGATTGCAGTTCACTTGGATTGCTATCGTAGTGTTACAGAATCTACTGGACCATGGTATTGCGAATTGTGTGAAGAAATAATGTCTTCTAGATCTTCTGGAGCTCCAGCTGTCAACTTTTGGGAGAAACCTTATTGCGTTGTTGAATGTGGTTTATGTGGTGGAACTACTGGCGCTTTTAGGAAATCCACTAGTGGTCAATGGGTCCACGCCTTCTGTGCTGAGGTGACTTCTCATCGACTGCTTGAATTTGTCTTATTTCTATCTTCTTTTTTTCTCATTGAACTGAAACGAATTATTCTGCATCCCCTATTGTAGTGGGTCTTTGAATCAACATTCCGGAGAGGGCAGATAAATCTCGTTGAAGGAATGGTATGTGCTTTTATTAAGTGGTGAGATATTTCTATATTTTCTTGGACAGTTCTGTACTTCAGTATATAAAGTGTATTTCTTAAGGTATTCTTCTTGATAGAATTTTGCCTGAGACATTAGATATTTTTTTGCTGCTATAATATAGCCTGCATTTCTCTTTTGCATTATTAACCTATTGTATGTTAATGCAATTACAGGAGGCAATGTCAAAGGGTATTGATACGTGTATTATCTGCCATCGTAATCTTGGTGTCTGCATAAAGGTGGGGATCACAATAAGTGCACTTTGTTTTTGTTTCTTCTATAGGGTCGAAGAGGGTTACTGTATCTGACAAAATTTTAATTATTTTTATATTCATTATTATTATTGTTGTTGAAATATGGAATATGAACTAATTTTCATTCGTTGCAGTGTAACTTTGGTCACTGTCAGACAACATTTCACCCCACCTGTGCTAGAAGTGCTGGCTACTATATGTCCATGAAGACTGTTGGTGGGAAGTGGCAGCACAAGTCATACTGTGAAAAGCACAGTTCAGAGCAGAAGGCCAAGGTGGTAATCTTTTATCTTTCATATATCAGAAGTGCCTATGGCTTGAAATGAAATCTGATATATATTTGCCCTATTTTGCATTAATGATATTGTGCAGGCTGAGACTCAGAGACATGGAGTTGAAGAGTTAAGGAGCCTCAAGCAAATTAGGGTATGGGTTTTTCTCAAATTAATACATTTTCTGTAGCTTTCTCTATAGATTGAAAATTTCTGGATGTTTAGTTCTTAATATGGGTATACTCTGCTCAGCCTCTATAAGTATTGCAGTGACTTTTACCATTAATATAAAGAAAATTAATCCGCAACGTTTTTCAGTATATATTGCTTTGCACATTAATTTCTTCCTTGGCAATTATGGGAGTTTATTGTGAATTTAAGACTTGGATTGTTTTTGCGGATGGTTAACTTCATCTTCATGGATGATTTCCTTGTGTCACATGATTTGAGAGGATATAAAGTCTTTCTGTTCAGAAGGGAATCTACTGGTTTTCTTGTATAGGAGGGCCATATGGAGGAAGTCTTTTACATTTCTTGGTATTATTTTCTTATGGACATTGGGATTGTCTTTCTATTAGAGTATAAATGCCAGTTGCCACTTGATAGTATTTGTCTGTCTGGGGAGTGACTTTAGATGGCGAGTTGAAAACCTTTATTTTGGAGGAAAATAGAAGTAGAAAGTGAATTGGGTTAAAGGTAGAATGATGATATGCTGAGGGAAACCAGGTTAGCTTTTTTGGATGCTAGCTGTGCTATTACTTTGCTTATCATCTGTAGGAAGAGCTTTTGTAAATCTGGTGGACTGGCTTTTTTGGTCGCCACGATTGGATGGTGCCTGTATTGATCAATTGTCCTGGGATATGAAGATATATTTTATTTAGTTGTGATCCCTGTTAAGCTTTGAGAATAATAGTGGGTGCCCCTTTATAGCCAGGCTTGGTTTGATCTTGTGACAGAAAACTTGCCTTCACGATATGCTGCCTTATCTGACCTGGTTGAGAATTTTAATAGCCATGTATAGTTTACACATCATTGGAAGTTCTGGCGCGTGGATGCTTGTTTCTACCCTAGAAAAATGGTGCATGAACTTATTGATCTTTACCATAGATAGCTTGGCTTTGCAATGAGGGTAGTGAAAGTTGAGTTGGTATTTTGCGAGGTAATATATGGTCCATATTATGTAGGGGTTAAATAGAACTAGCCAGGGCTTACAATTTTGTTGATCTTTGCTTGGCTTTGCAGTGATGGTAGTGAAGGCTGAGTTGGTGTTTTTGCGGGGTATATTAATTTCATATGTAGGGTTAAATATGATTAGCCAGTGCTCTTGAATATGCCAAAGTTAAAGGTTCTTTAGACAGATTGCTTCACTATTGATGAATGTGAAGGATATATCTTAAAAAACTTTCAAATTTGTTCTGTGAAAAACTTGAGTTTTAGAAGGTCCCACTTTCTTTAGTTCCATCAATTTGCTATAAACTGACGCGATCTTGTGCCATTGTAAGGAGTGATGGAAATGAATATCTCCCTGGCCATTTTTTATTTCAACTGCTTGTGAAGTTTGTGCTACTGGCCTTGCTACACATCACCTGTCTCTTAAATTTTGTGGTTTTAATTTTTATAATACCTTTCTTAATGTCGTGTTCTTGTTATATTCTGTGAACCAGATGATCCTATGCATTGCTTTCAGTGATACCGTCTCTTCTTATTCAAAATAATAAGTCAAGGCTTCATTTTTGCTTTCACTTGTTCCCTGTTTGCACCTGATATTTAATTGTACCCACATTAATGCTCTTGTAGGATGAACTAGAAAGGTTACGCCTTCTATGTGAAAGAATTATCAAACGTGAGAAAGTGAAGGTATGTCAATATGCTGAAGACTTCAGTTTGATGCTTTTTCCTGTATCTCTAGTACATTTACGTATATATATCTCTCCCTCCAATTTTTCTGTTAAAGTGGCGTTTTATTTAATAAATTAGCCTCTTTTCTTAAAATAAATGAAATACTTTCTCATGAGGTTTTTTGAGAATATATATCTTTCTTTTCCTTGGGTGTTTGCAGCGGGAAATTGTTCTATGTTCTCACGACGTACTTGCAATGAAACGAGATCACGTCGCCTTTTCTGTGCTTGTTCGTAGACCATTCTTCCCTCCTGATGTGAGTTCAGAATCAGCTACTACATCCATGAAAGGGCATACAGATGGGTATAAATCATCGAGTGAAGCTATGCAAAGATCAGATGACATAACTGTGGATAGTACTGTTTCTGTTAATCATCGAATCAGATTTCCTGTGGCTATGGACACTGACCAAAAGACAGATGACAGTTCAACTTCCCAAAACTACTTGACTCGAAAGCCTATTGATAGAATGCCATTTTCTGGGAAACAAATACCTCATAGAGCTTCGATTGCATCTCAGAACCTCGTCGATGGAGAAAAGAGGCAGAAACCCATCAAGGTATCTTATTTAAATATTGGACTCTTTGCTTGCATTTTTTTTTTCTTTCTATAAACAAGTTTAAAGATCTCCATTACTTACATGATATTCTGAATCATAGAATACTGAGACATTTGAAAAGGAGCTTATAATGACATCAGATCAAGCATCCATGAAGAATCAGCGATTACCGAAAGGATATGCTTATGTTCCTATTGACCATCTTGCGAAGGAGAAGCAGGATGGTTGCGGTGAAACATTGGAAGAGAAAGAGTAGACCTCCATGGTTTTTTTGTGATTTGCATACAGGAACCCAAGCGTCCTACTAGCCAATGTTTTCTGCCTGGAAGCTTCAACAAATATATGAGCATGACGAGGTATTGGTGGAAGCATTTGGTGAGTTGTGGTCGAGGCCGGCCACGCCTAGCATCATGTCATGAGCACAGGCTGCAATTGATATGCGGAATGAATGGGCAAACAAGTATAGGGCGGATGGCTGTTTTTGTTGTACATTTCATTGTGAGAGTAATCAACTGTATAGTGGGTGAAGGGTTATTTCATTTACTTGCATTACAGAGATGATGGATGGAATGCTGGTCTCATATTGAGCTGAAAGGGACACATAGGATAAAAGCTCTTCCGGGTGTCACCTACTGCATATGTAAAGTCGATGTATATATTCTCACAATATCAAATCAAATCAAATCATCAAAGAAATTGGTCCTGGCATGCAATTGATAGTTCAAATAAACCGATTGATTGTGACTGTCTGTGTAGTCATTTATTTGTTGTCTTACATTATCAATTGCGCGGATAACAGGTCTAGGATGGGGAAAATATCCCTCACCGGCTAACAGTGCACTGGGGTTGGGGGAGGGGTGTAGTATAAAATCTGACGTAATCCCTCCCTGTAGTGTTCAACATTTCCAGTAGAAAGATTATTTTCTAGCCCCATCTGGTCATTCTCAAGCTAATAACAGCATTCTTAATTCTGCAGCCATGCCAAGAGCAACTCTGATATGAGGTCAACAACTTTATTACGGAGTATTTGATATCACACGCATTATTTTTGTAATTTCAGTTAAAAAAGAATATGTATATTTTGACCAAAGATAAGGATTTCATAATACTAAGTAGCATCAAGATTATTAAAAACTTATAGGGATTTTCTCACATGCCTTCCTACTAAAGCTACACCATGCATTGGAGCAACTACTTGTTTATTTGTATACAAATCTATGACATTAAAATTAGGAAAAATTACATATATCCATACTGTACTTTACACAATTTACACATATCTATCTTCTACTTTAGTTTGTAACTAGCTATTCGAAACTATGTCAGATAACTATCCGTTCAAATCTCCGTCTAAGTGGTAAAATGACCAAAATACCATTCTAAAAAAATTAAAAACACTAGCAAAACAGACCCTTAACATTAAATAAAAAAAAAGAAAAAAGAAAAAAAGAAACAGCATCGGCGTGGATAGCGAGGACTCCCCCATCGTCTCCCGGGGGGTCTCCACAGCGACTCCAGCTCCGGCGACTCCAGCTCAGGGCGAATCCACCAGCTCCGGCACCACCTCGCCTTTCCGACCATCGTCCTCATAATACGTCATCGGAACAACCGAACAAACCCAGCAAAGCGAGATCTAGAGCTCTGCTCCGACGGCGAGATCTGGAGCTCGAGGATGGAGGATGGCGAGAGCCACTTCCTGGTGAGCTCTCTCTCATTACTTCTCATCGTGGACGGCGGAGCTCTGCCCTCTGTCCTCTGATCTGTGCCTCCACCTCCGATTTGGACACTTCGTTACCTGCTCCAGATCGAAACTCGCGGCGTTACCTGCTCCAGATAGGAACTCGCCG